>BSBK01001228.1:580000-892500 GCA_027943335.1 Chamaecyparis obtusa
GTGTTTCTGAGTATTCTATAAAAGTTCTTTCTCTGCATTTTTCCTTCAAGTATGATCTTCTTTTTGTTAGTTGTTTATTTTATTTCTTTATTGTCTAGGGTTTCTTTTTTATGAGTTTTCTTAAGATTCATTGAAAACACATTTTTTTCCATGTTTCTTGTTTTCAAGTTATAAATCATCAGTTTTCTTTTCTTTTACTAAGGTTTCTTTTGTAAGCTTGTTGTTCTTCAAATTGTTTCTTCTCCTCGGGTCGTTCTTAAGTTGGTTTGGCCCTAACCTTGGTCTATCTATGTGTAACTCTTCTCATTTGTGTCTCCAATAACACAAGTTTTGTATGTGCATCACTATAATCATAAAATGTCCAAGTCATTTGTATTGTGGGTTTTCAGAGCAACATTACAAGTTGTAGAGAAAACAAAATACAAGTAAAGTTACTTGTAACTATACTTTGAAATCCCCTTTTGTGCATCATATTAATGCCCAAGTGTACTTTTGGGTTTTAGGAGTTATATTACAAGTTTTTGTTTTACAAGTAACTAGTTTATAAAACTTGTAACTGCCTAACTTTCATTTGAGTCCCTAAAACTTGAAGTGGGCATTGTGTTACTTATATGTTTAAATGCCATAATGCATTTTTGGATTTGATGAACTTCATTGCAAGTTTTATCACCCTTGTAAATGCAGCGTGTCCTACCCCACTTGCAACATGTCCTTCAAAACCTAAATGTAGCCCAAAATGCACTTTACATCACTTGAAATTGGGTCTTTGAGACCTGATTACAAGTACAAATTCACTTATTTCAACTATACATAATGAATCATCTTAAAATGGAAGCACTTCCATGATAAGAGCATTTAGCCCTCCGAGTAAGTGGTGTGGGGTCATGTCGAACACCTTGAATGGATATTCGACTTGGATCTGGCTTTTCCCCCTGTTCTACCCCATTTTCCACTTCTTCCTAGCATTTTCCTAGCATTCTGGACTATGAACTTGAGGTTTTTGACCATAAGGTCAAAGTCGACCTTATGGGGTCAAAGTCGACCTTGATCCTGACTAGGTCAGGATCGACCTCGACCCTGACCTAGTTAGGTTCGACCTCGACCTTGACCCTAGGGTCTGGGATCTTCGGTGTTAGCTTTCGGTTTCAGGATTTCATCAAAATCTTGCATTTTCCCTCTTTGGGGCCACTATTTCTCGGATTAAGTGTCGAATTCTCAAAATAATATTTGAGGTGGAACTTTCTCGATATTTGTATAGGATTCCTAATTTATTATTGGAGATTATCCTTTCTTGAGTTTTGTGCCTAATACTCAAATTAACTTTGGGGTTCGTCTTACCTCAAATTTTGTGACAAGGCTCTTAAATAATTATTTTATTTCTATATTAAGGGTGGTCCCCTCCTAGAGTTTTGTGTCAAGACTTTAATTTAATTTCCTCTCCATGTGCACCTCTCTAGAGTTTTGTGCCATGGGCCCTTAATTATTGTTTTCTACGAGGCCCCTCTTGTGCCCTAGATCATTATAAAAGGGAGCCTTCCTCTCTCATTTTCTCCATCAAGTTTTGCAATCCATTCTCACCAAGCAATCTCTCAAGCTCTCAAGTGCAAGCAAGCAAGAAGATCAAGCATTCAAGCATTCAATTCATCAAGGAGATCCATTAGAAGCCATTGAAGGATTCAAGCTCTATGGAGCTCTCTTGTTGAAGATTCCTCCATTTCCATTCAAGCCTCTTCCAAATTCAAGATCCATTCAAGATTGGTGTTGAAGATCTAAAGACAATTGATTGGAGACATCCTACATTTGATTCTACATTCATCCATTCTTGGGGATTCAAGGATTCGAATCCTCCACAAGGGTTTCAACTCAAGCAAGGTGAATTGTTCCATTTACTTTGTTTATTCTAGCAATTTCAATTCAATTTCAAGGTTAATTCCTAACTTGGGGTTTGACTGAGGCAAACCCCTTCCCCCAACAAACAAAACCATTTTTCTTGTAGGTATAGTTGCAGGACTTCATATCTGAGAGTAGATTTGGATACCCTTTTTGCCGAACTTCTGAGATCCATGAACAAAGTCAGAATCAACTCTTAGAATAAAAATGTAGGCGCTGACCTGGTCAATTACAACCTTGATCCTAACCTAGTTAGGTACAACCTTGATCCTGACCTGGTTAGGTACAACCTTGATTTTGACCTGATTCAATCTCAGAAAAATATTTGTGGGTTTTGTAGATCTCGCAGTTTCGGTTAAATATCATGAAAATCAACATTTATTGAGATCGTTTGACAAGGTTTTCAGCTGATTCTTTTTCGGAGGTAAGTACCTTTATTTCTTAATTTCAACATTAGTCATCTACATTCACTTTCTATATCAATACAATTCAAATGTAATTGTAAAATATTGGTTTCGGGGTCTCTTTTATGTGCAAACCATTGTTCTAGGACCCCATCCATATTTTATCCTTTACATTTTGGTGAACCTGACATACTTACCCCTTTTATTTTGTGGATTTAGATGCCCTATTGTGTTAGATATCCCTTTCTATTATCTTGTGTGTTCACCTTCACCTTTACATTTTGGCGAACCCGTGATAGACAACTCTTTCTTTTTGGTGTTAGATCATTTGTTTTCTTTCCTTAAGATTAGCTCTTGCATTTACATTTCAAAAACACAAAAAAATTGCAAATTTTTTTTTTAAATACAAAAACATTTACATTGCTTTGTGGAAGTAGATGCTTTATTGTGTTTGATTTCCTTTTCATGTTTAGAAATTTCATTTGAATACATTTGGATATATCTAGATCTATTTGTTATCATGTTGCACAAGTTGTCTCAAATGTTTTCCAAAACTTTTGGGATTACACAACATCCTCCTCTTACATTAGATACGGGGGCCACTCTCATGGTCCTACCACATGCATCTATTACTTCTATGGATGTTCCTATGTCTCTCATAGACATTGATGTTGATTAATTTTCTATGGTCTATGTTCCTCATGTAGGTCCAAGTGTGACTATTGTTTCTTCTTCAACCACTGAATCCCCTCTTGAAGGTCCTCATGACATCCTAGAGAATGTTTTTACTCATATTTTGCATATTCTAGTTTGTTAGATGTGTTAGTACCTTCGTTTGATACCTCCATTATGAGCTTTGATAGATTCATGATTGAGGCCTCTCAAAATGTGTCATCCATGCAAACTCTTGTGGTTGTTCAAACTGAAGTGCTGCCAATAGTAATTGTATTACAAAATCAAGTTGTTCCTACACAAACTACAACCATTTTTTCACAAGCATGTTCTTTTGATTTACCCCCATGACTATGTTTTGTCAATCCTAAGACAAAGAAACATGAAGTTTTGCCTGATGTGTTTGATTTTCAACAACTTAAGAAAGCTAAACCAAAAGATACTAAGACAACCAAAATAGTTTTGAGAGTTATTGTGAACAAAAACAAAATGAAATATATTGAGGTTGCAGAACCACTCAATGATAAACCACTGGAAGAAATGCAACTGTCTGGCTAGAGGTTTACAAGACTACAACTAGGGAAGTAGACATCTATTGGACTTAAAACTGATGCACAAGATTATGTAGCCATGTTGGCTCGCTCAGTTATGATGAGCTCTAGGTGAAAAAAGAAAATCTCAAAGAGTAGAAAGCACAACTCATTTTAGTGATTCAGAAGATTACTAAATCTTCTAAAAATGTTGACCCCTTGACTACTTCTATTTGTGAAGAATCTATAAAATAGGCAAAGAAGGTTGGGTAGAAGGCCAAAGCTATTTATTCTTGGGTGGATCAGCTCATGGGTTATGGAAACGAGTTGGTAAGGAAAGCAATCCAGATTCTAACATATGCAAGAATGGTGACATCCAAGCTAAATGAACTTCCTTGAACTTTTAATCAAGACTTGGAGACTCGAAAAAGATTTGGAAATCTAGAATAAGTTTTTAGATTTGAAATTGGATATTTTGTGCTAGAATCAAATAATACCCTCTCGTGAGAAGTACATTGAATACAAGGAACTACTAGTGAATAGAGGCCAAGTCAATAAAGGCTTGGTAACAAATGCAGAAGCAACAATTAAAAGTTGCACTGAAAAGGAGCAAGAGATCAGTGCCAAGTTTCAAGAAATACCATGCAAATTGATAAGTGATGACCAAGATTTATTTCATAAGACACTTTAGTTTCAAAACTCTTGTTGATGACCCATCGAGAGCTTGAGGCAAATTATTTCACACTGAATCCCCTTTACAAGCTCACATGTTATCAATTTTCACTTGATTGGATTTAAACTATTCTTGAAGAAAATTGGACAATAATTTCCAAATGTTTTGATGAAGTCATCAAAATGACTGTTGTTGCGAAGAACACAAGTGTCCCAGATCCTAATGAAGTGTGTGAGTCAATCCACAAGTATCAAGCATTCATGAACATGAATGTAGAAGATCAAGAAGTGTCTCAGGACCCTTAGCCTCTTTTTCCCCACTTTTTAGTTGCAGAATGTAATTTATTTTTGGCAAATTACATGTCAAGAACGAAGTTGTAATTTCATGTGAACAAATTACATGTAAAGTTGTAACTTGTAACTACATGTAAATAAATTACAAGTCAAGGTACATTAGGATTGTAATTTGAAATAAGTCATAGTTAGTTGTGGAAAAAGTCTTAGTTAATTGGACTTCTCACTCTTTTTTCTCTTAGCCCCTCACCTATATATAGGAGGATGCTCCATTGTAATTACCATCTTTATTTTATGCATGTAAACTTTGCAAAATTTTTGTAGCAATAGAGACTTTGAATTTTATTGTGCAAATTGCTATCAAGTGAATAAAAGAGGAAGTGCATTTTAGACTTTGAGTTGAAGGAGTTTCTGATATCAAATATGTGTTCTTATGTCACATTTGTGATATCATCTTGAAATTATTGAGAGTGTGCATATACTATTTGCATTATTGTAGAAGACATTCAATCTAATTTTTTTGTAAACTTTGTGTTATGAGTTTGTGGATTGAAATAGAGGTAGTTATTAGAGAATAAGAAGGAATTGAGAGACTTTGTGCTTTAATTCCAATTATTCAAACACGTTCAACAAAACACCACATTAACAAACTTTTAGTTGATTTGTGTTGCATGTTATCATTCCATTGCTTTGGAAAAGTGCAGAAGAATTTGGGTTTTTGTAGCTCTCATGTTAGAATAGAAAAATTGGTATGCTCTGGTTTATTCTTACATCTATCAAAATACTATTGGTATTATTACTACAATATATTATTTTTAGTGAAAGGTTTTGTGTAAGGAATTGTATCAATCCTAAAAAAAGAGGAATTGATTTGTTGTCCTACCCAAATTTTAATTTCTAGCTAAGTACTTGCTGAATAGAACAATGATAAGAAGGGTGCCTCTCTTGTTGTTTAGTGGAGAGATTTATCTCAAGTACATGTTGTCTAAAATCACCATTTTGCAAGTTGTTAAGTTACTTGCAAAATATTTAGCCAATAGACCTAGGGTATACCCTTTTGAATTTCTACAAATTTTGTGATAACTTCATCATTTTAAAAAATTTCCAAGCTCAATGGTCTTTGTTGATCCTAATTAATGATTTGTAGGTGGACTTATAATAGGTACTCACAAAGTCTATGCATAGGGCATTTAAGGTAAAGGTCAAGGTATTGTTAGGGTTCAAAAATGTATCAATCCAGATATGGTCACCAGGATATTTATTGCCATAGAATTCTGAATAAGTATCATCATCGACATATATCTTGATATCATTCATAGCATTAATGTATTTATTCAAAAGCAAGTTAATACAAGGAACACCTATTCTCAATGGTTGAAACCCAATCCTTTTATTCTTTAGCAAGTGTTTGCGTTGAATGGGCTCCTTGATTCCTTGTTTATGCAATCTTAGGATACTATGGCCATTTGACATCCAACCACAACATAGTCTACTGATTGCAAATCAATTCCTTGACTCCTACAAGAGAGTAATAACTCATAAAATCAAATGCAAAACAATATGATAAAACCATAACCATCAAATGCACTCGATTTATCCATAACACTCTTTTGGTTCTCTCTTCTTTGTGTTATTGGGCTCTCAAATTTGCTCCTTGCATTGATAGCTCAAATATTTAAGAATTGTGATTAAAGAAATAATGAGGAATAAACTTTATTTTATAGAATTCAAGACTTCAATGAATAGTTGATATTAAAAGGCAATGATTGATTTTCAATAGACAAGATTGAATAAAGATGATTTATGGTGAGGAAAACAAGGTAGAATTGGCTACTTTATTTGAGATGTAAGTGGAACTGATGACTTAATTAGCATAATAATTATTTAATCACTTTTATAAGAGAATAATAAATTAAATCAAGAGTTATTTATTTTAGAGGAAGTTGTTTTCTTAAAAACAAGAATAATTAAATAAATTAGAAAAATGTATTTAATTGGAGAAGATTTGAGATCATTAAATAAATAAAGATTTTATTTATTTTTAGAAGAGATCTTGATTTCTTTAAGAAAAATGAATAATTAAATAAATTAATGAGCTTATTTATTTATAAAAGGTTGGATTAATAAATAAAATAAAGATTTTATTTATTTTTAGAAGAGATTGCTTTGTTCAAAAAGTGAATAGTTAAATAAATTAAAGAACTTATTTCATTATAGAAGACTTAGTTAAATAATGAAAATCATTGATAAATTAAGAAGAAAGTAAAATTGTTGATTGCAGACATGTGACAATTTTAGGTGTCTACAACTATTGTAGTGTTTTTGCTCCATGATAGTGATAGATAGCTTAACAGGTTATGTATCTTCTTCATCCTTAGAAAGCTAGGTAGAAATGTCCTCTTTGGATTCCTTGTCGAGTTTTCCCTACTTGGTAAATATGGTGGGAGCTTGGTATCGTATGATGACTTTTGGGTCCTTTTGAATCATATGCAATTTATTGTATGACTTAGGCAAGGCGGACAACTTGCCAATGCAAAATGAGCCACCAATTGCCACAATATTTGTCTTGAACCTAAACCTTGATCTCAAAAAGAGAGGAAGATGGAATGGAATATTTGAATAATGATGAGGGATCCATGTATGTGGAATTGGTGGATAATAAAGCTTCTTAGTTAATAGAAACTTGATGCTTAGGAAGCCCTTTTAAGGTACTGCAATACTGGAAAGGATTAGGATCACTTGATATAGTGATATCAACCTCATTGTAGGGGAACTTGATGCACAAATGCTATGTGGAGGGGGCAACCTTCATGACATAAATTCATGGTTAGCTGAGAAGAAGGTTGTATGAGATATCAAGGTCCAAGAATTGGCATAATGTATCTTGAACTGTGGATCCAACTCTAATAGGGAGAGTAATGACACCCTTGGAAGGGGGCTCTACATCATCATATGCTTTGATTATATTTCTCTTTAATATATCTATGCACCCCTTGAAGAATCCTAATCTTTTAATCGATTTCAAAGTAAAAGTAACTTGGTGTGTGGTAGAAAATATCCTACCATGGCCTAAAACAATCAATTTTATGTCAGTAGGAATAGAAGAATCCTCTAATGTTTTTTCTAAGACTAGTGTTTTGGAGATATGTGTAACAACTCAATGATGGACATTTCGGTAGGCATCTTTCTTAAGTGCTCCAAAAGGTTGTATTGGTTTGTGGGATGTGACTATGAAGTGGCCCCTTACTGGGTCACATTTGATCCACATATTTTGATGACACAATTAGGATTAGTCTTCTTTATGGTAATAGTCGAGACTTTGTAGTTAGCCTATTGGATGTGATTAACTATATAATTGTAGGTACCATTAGTATAATTTTTGTTAGTATCATTATTGGTCCTTAGCTAGAGGCTTTCCCTTTCTTGTGATTTTGTTGGGGATCTTTGAGTATAGTATGATTTAAGTTTAAGGACATAGATGGAGTATCAATCACTACATTCCCCTAGTCTATGAGGTCTTAGATGATGTCCTTGAGTTTGTAGCAACAAGAGGTCTTGTATCATTTAGTCGCATGGTATTTCTAGAAGTCCCTATCATTCTACTATGATGGTTTATAGTGTCTTGGTTCATAGTTCTTCACTTTTGGAAGTGCAATAATGTTGGATTGGATTAGCTTCTTCAAAGATGATTTAATGGGTTCTGCTAAGTTCATGTATTTCAAGTATTGTTGTGGTCCTCCCAGGACTAGGAGGACCACATTGTGAAGTATTTGAACCTTGTTTGTTGGGTGATCAAAATTATGTGATTGATTTATTATTTATGTGTTTGGAGTTGAAGGTTCTTTAAGGTGAATGATGGGCTGAGCCTTGTTGATCACTTTGGCATCCACAAAACCAACTTTCATAATTTTTTTGTTTTGTGATAAAAATTTTGATTTATCATTTGATGTGCTAGAGTAACTATTGTTGGTATCTTTGAAAATATTTACAAGTCCTTTTACAATTAGGGCTTTATCTATTGAGATGACATTATAAATAACCTCATCAAATGTATTTGAACACTAGACTTGGAGATGAAACATTTGATGGTCCCAACCGGTGCTGAGAGGGGATAGGTGAATCAATACTCACTAAAATTTCAAAACAAAATAGATATAAAGTAACTAAAACTGTAAGAAGAACAGATTCTATCACATAAATAACTATCACACAATCAAGCAATAAACAACACTAGATTTATCACGTGGAAACCCAAATCGGGAGAAAACCATGATGTGAGTAAACCTCACAAATTTTACACTCTTCTGAAGTGTGCCCTATAAGGAGCCTTCCTTGTTGAAGGATTACAAATGCACTATTAGATGTGACCCGGTTAAGGGATTTAATGAATAAGTTTTTTTAGAACCTTCCTGGTTAGAGGACTTAGAACACCTAAATAGATGTCACCTGGTTAAGGGATTTAATACAAGGGACCTGTTAATGTCCACCCAAAATACTGGGATTTCACTATTACAATTGTTAGAGAGCAATAGAGGGTTTGATATTTTAATGATGGCTTTGTTGAGCCTGATAAGATCATTGTTCTTCTCAAATGAGAATCATCACCAGTCACTGTAGGTATGTTCTCCTTGGCTGTTGTGCTTCTTTGCACACTCTACTTTCTCTTCTCTCTTCACCTTAGTAGCTTCTTCAGCATACAGGTTCACTCTTTACATTGGCAGAATGAAAGCAAAAAATATTCTTCGCAGGTTGTAGAATATATAGACTTCTTTCCCTTTCTTCTTTTTACATGCACAACTTGTTTAAAGATCACCTTCAAATCCATCACCCAGTGGAGTCTCAGTTCACTGAGAAAACATCCGATGCATGCCATGTTTTTTCCGCTTTATGAAGGAAAAGACTAACATGTGAAAAAAGCTTTCCTTCACTAGAGTTTTCTACATGTTTTAATGCCACAAACTCCAACAGAAAATCCTTCACTTGTGCCTCGCACCGACCGTCTTGATAACACAAAGTCTTCTGAATTTTGTGCAACAAATCTCAGTCAAAGAGTCAAACAACAGTTTGTTTACTATGACTATCCCGGGTTCATCAGTCGTGATTAAATCTTCACTTATTGGTTCATATCCTTAGGTTGTGCACAGGTAAGAACCTTAACTTGTCACCAACCCATTTGTACTAGTTGTAACGATAGCACCCTTTCCTCAGTTCTTGTTACCGGTTACCGGTTCCACCTTCCTTGATTACCAGTTGCTCTGATGATCAGTTAAAGCTAAATTAGTAACAGATTCAGTGCTTCCTCTTTCTCACGATGTGTCACCAATCTTCAAACCAGTCTCTCCTTATGCTTATTATTGTCACTGTTGACCCATCCTTGGTTTCTGACTGAGTAACACTATGGTCCTTTCTAGTCATAACTAACAACACTCTTTGCCAATCAATGACAATACTAGTTTTCCATAATGGTTGCATTCCTTATCGATTGATACCAACAATCTCCCCCTTTGGCATTGATGGAAAAACCATAACAAGTCATAACATTATCATATCTCCACCATTCATCTTCCCCTTTGAAAATAATTCCAAAGGCTAGTCAGATCGACTACCTTACTAAAATTTGCTCCCCCTATGAGCAATAGTCTTGTTCATCAATCCTGTTAGGATGAGGTTGAATCCTCTGTTCAAGAACAATGAATTGATGAAAATATTTATTTAATTACTAATGATCAGGAAGGGGCATCACCCCTAATTTACCTCTGAGATACTCACATGTACTCTTCGTTAATGGCTTTGTGAATATTTTAGCAACTTGTTCTTTTGTGGGAACATATTCCTGTCTTCTTTATTTTGCACCTGCTCTCTCAAATAGTGATACTTTATAGCAATGTGATTTTTTTTTGGAGTGCATGATAGGATTCTTAGATATGTTTATTGCACGTGTACTATCACAGTAAATTGCAATGGGTTTGGTTATCTATTCTTGGATTCCTTCCAATATCTATTTGATCCAGATCACCTGTGTGCAATTGATTACAACAACATATTCAGCTTCTGTTGTGGACTGTGAAATGCAATTTTGTTTCTTACTTGTCTATGATACAATCCTTTCTCCAAGAAAGAATGCACTTCCACTTGTTCTCTTTCTATCATCAATATTACCGGCCCAATCTGCATCAGTGAATACCTTTATTTGGAAGCCTCCCTTGTGAGGAAACCATAGGCCATACTCCTTAGTGTCCTTCAGGTATCTAAAAATTCTCTTTACTACTATTAAGTGTGTCTCTTTTGGATTAGCAGAGAATATTGCTACAATGCCTACTACATGTGTTGTGTCTGATCTACTATGCACTGCATACTATAATTTGCTAATCATAGACCGATACAATATCTCATTTACTTCTTTTGCATCATCTTCCTTTGATAACTTGAGGTTAGTTATCATTGGTGTACCAACCGGTCTGGATACTTCTAGCCCAAAGGATTTAAGAATTTCTTTGACATACTTGGATTGAGAAATAAGAATACCTTCTTTGAGCTGATGGACTTGTAATCCAATGAAGAACTTTATGGCTCAAATCATGGACATTTCAAACTCTTTCTTCATCTCCTAGCAAAGACTTTTCTCATCTTGTCATCTCCTCCAAAGATGACATCTTCCACAAAAAAATCAGCAATCAGGTTCCCTTCTTTTCCAGTCTTGAGATACATATTGTTGTTATCTCCTTTTCTTGTGAATTGTATTGTCAGGAGGTATGAATGCAATCTTTCATACCAAGCCCTTAGGGCTTGTTTTAGCCCATAAAGAGCCCTTTTTCAGTTACAAACCATACCACTCTTCTGTGTGGATGAGAAGCCTTCTAGTTGTTCTATGTAAACTTCCTCCTCCAATATACCATTCAGGAATGCAAATTTTACATCCATCTGGTATACTTTGAACCTTTTATGAGTAACATAAGTAAGTAGGATTCTCACTCCTAGTCTGGCCACAAGTGCAAAAGTTTCACCATAATCTAGTCCTGCCTCCTATGCGTATCCTTTGCAGACTAATCTTGTTTTGTTCCTTATCTCTTTTCCTTCTTCATTCAATTTGTTTCTATAGACCCACTTGGTCTTGATGATATTCTTGTCCTATGGTCTTGGAACAAGAATCCATGTTTCATTCTTCTCATTCTTCTCAATCTCTTCTTCCATTGCTTTGACCCAATTTTCATCCTCCAGAACCTCCCTTGTGGTTTTTGGCTCTATGCCGGAAAGTAATAAGATACTTTCTCTAGCCTTTCTCCTGGTTAGAATATTAGCATGTTTGTCACCTATAATGTTATCAGTGGAATGATGTGTGGCATACCTTGGCAGAACTAGTTAGTGTTCCCAGTCTATATCTTTCAGTTGAGCAATTTCTCCGGCCTGGTCATGAACAATTTCATGTTCATCCTCTAGAGTTGGTCTTATGTTTTTAGGTACATCATCCTGCTCCAAGGGTCTGATTACCTACTCTTCTCCTTCATTCACAACACTCATTTCATTGAATTCCAAATGATTTTCTACATTATGATTCTGGTGTATGTCATACTCATTATGACTGATCTTACTTCTCAGTTATGAATATTCATCAATCTTCATATTGATACTTTCTCCTATTTTTCTTGTCCTCTTATTCAGACATTAGTAGGCTTTACTCTTAGTAGAATAACCTAGAAATATGCCTTCATCACTCTTTGGCTCAAACTTGCCAGAATACATATCTCTTTTAATGTGACATTTGCTACCAAAAATTCTGAAATAGCCTACACTAGGAGTGTGACCGAACCATAACTCGTAGGGAGTCTTACCGATTCCTTTCTTAACTTTAACTTGGTTCAGTGTATACACAACAATGTTGATAGCTTCTCTCCAGAAGTGATGGTGAAGATCCTTCTGAATCATTAGGGTTCTAGCATAGTTAATTAGAGTCCTATTTCTTCTTTCAGTGACTCCATTCTGTTGCGGGGTTCTTGGTGCAAACAAATGCCTTTTTATTCCTTGTTCCTCATAGTAGAGAGTGAACTCTTGAGAGGTGTATTCACCTCCTCTATTTGATCTCTAATACTTCAAGCTTTTACCAGTCTCCTCCACTCGAGCCTTATAGATTTTGAACATGTGAAAGGCCTCTGCTTTTTCTCTAAGAAAAAGTGTCCACATCATTCTTGAGAAATCATCTACAAAAAGCATAAAATACATGTCTCCATAGTAGCTCTTTGTTCTCATGAGTGCACACAAATCTATGTGTACAAGATCCATAAGTTTTTAGCAAAAAATGATTTACTGCTGAAACTAGTTCCTGTTAGTTTTCCTAACTAACAATCCTTACAAATACCTCTTTCAAGTTTTTTAATCTCAAGAAGCCCTTTGACTGAATTCTTCTTGCTCACTTTAACAATGCTATCAAAGTTTATGTGGCATAGCCTCTTATGCCACAACCAATTGTTGTCCTCTTTGGTTACAAGACAAATTTTGTTTGTTTTACCTTTTACTGATGCTATGAGGCAAGCTCCCTCCATTGAGTTCAGATAGAACAAGTTCCCTTTACTCTGTCTACTGGTAGAAACATGAGCTCCTAATTGGTTCTTGACAACACAAGAACCTTGCCCGATCTCCAACAGGTATCCCTTGTTGTTTAGTTGAGTGACACTCATTAGATTGTACGCGAGTCCTTCTACCCAATACACATTCTCACATAAAAATTCATTGCCCAGTGCAATTGAACCTTTACCTTTGATAGCACATGGAGCATTATTACCAAAGGTTACTGATCCACCATCATTGAGCTTTAGGCTGATGAACTTGTTCTTATCACCAGTCATGTGGTCAGTGCATCCAATGTCAATGATCTAGTCATCATGCTGATGAGATCTTGAGATAAGTGTCATTTCACTTATCACTTAGCTTTCTTCTTTTATTGCAACAAAGGCAATTTCTTCATCTTCAGAATCATTATCTGCAACTCCTTCCACAAGGTAGAACTCCTTGTTTGCTTTGTTTGTGAATCAGTTTCTCTTCTCTTTATTTTCATTATCTAGACATCTTGCAACAATGTGTCATATCATATTGCAAGAAAATCATTTTAGTGGAAGTTTACCTTTGTACTTCCCTTTTCCTCTTGGAAATCTCCTTGCGATGAGTCGTTCAAACTCATCTTGCTCCATCTCTTCAGAGAGCAGATTTTCAATAAAACTTCTAGCCTTACCGGTAGAACTATTACTAGTTTCTCTTCCTTTCTTGGTGGAAGAGGTATTACTAGAAGATTTAAAAGGAGCTTCTTGCATGGGTAGGCTATTATCATAATTGGTCAATTCAAATGCAGTCAACTTGCCGATTAGGTAGTCAAGAGTGACTTGAGCCCTAGTCACTGATATGAGCTCTTGTATGGCTAAGATTTGGATGGCATATTGTGGCCTCAACATTCTTAGTATTTTTCTTATCACATCTTCCTCACTCAGTGTTCCTCCAGCACTTTTGATGGAATTCATCACTTCTTTGATTTTATTTTTGTAGTGCTCAATATCCTCTCCTTCATTCATTCTCATATCATCATATTTGCCTCTAAGGCTTTCTACCTTTTCTCTTTGAACATGTGGGTCACCACCATATATATTGTTTGTAGCTTAGCCCACATCTTGTGAGCAGTTGTCAGATTTTCAATCTCTGCATAGACATAGTCAGGTAGCATGCTTGTTATCATATCCATTGCAACTGTATGCTCTGTGTTGATATTTTATTCATTAGGTGTCAAGGTGTTTGTGGGTTCAAAGTACTCATGAATTACATGAGTCCAGTATTGATCTCTGGTTTTTTTCATGTACAAATTCATTCTGCTACACCATAGAGTGAAGTTTTCCTTAGAAAACTTTGGTCCTTCTTTCCTCATCATTTGATCTTTTTCCTGTTGCAGTTAAGAAGCTTAGAGAAAAAAAGGAACTAGGCTCTGATACCAATTGATGGTCCCAACTGGTGTTGAGAGGGGAGGGGTGAATCAACACTCACAAAATTTTTAAAACAAATCTGATATAAAGCAACTAAAACTGTAAGAAAAATAGATTCTATCACAGAAATAACTATCACACAATCAAGTAATAAACAACACTAGATTTATCATGTGGAAACCCAAATCAAGAGAAAACCACAGTGTGAGTAAACCTCAAAAAATTTTCACTCTTCTAAAGTGTGCCCTATAAGGAGCCTTCCCTATTAAAGGATTACAAACGCACTGTTAGATGCGACCCAGTTAAGGGATTTAATGAATAAGGCATGTTAGAACTTACCTGGTTAGAGGACTTAGAACACCTAAATAGATGTCACCCTATTAAGGGATTTAATACAAGGGACCTGTTATGTCCTCCCAAAATAATGAGATTTCTCTATTGCAATTGTTAGAGAGAAATAGAGGGTTTGATCTTTTAATAATGGCTTTGCTGAGCCTGATAAGATTGCTATTCTTCTCAACTCAGAATCATCACCGGTCACTATAGGTATGTTCTCCTTGGATGTTGTGCTTCTTTTCCCACTCTACTTTCTCTTCTCTCTTCACCTTAGTAGCTTCTTCAGCATACACGTTCACTCTTTAATTTGGCAGAATGAAGGAAAAAATATTCTTCGCAAGTTGTAGAATATATAGACTTCTTTCCCTTTCTTCTTTTTACATGCATAACCTATTTAAAGATCACCTTCGGATCCATCACCCAGTGGAGTCTTAGTTCACTAAGAAAACATCCGATGCATTCCATGCTTTTTCTAATTTATGAAGGAAAAGACTAATGTGTGAAAAAATATTTCCTTCACTAAAGTTTTCTACATGTTTTAATGCCACAAACTCCAACATAAAATCCTTCAGTTGTGCCTCGCACCGATCATCTTGATAACACAGAGTCTTCCAGATTTTGTGCAACAAATCCTGGTCAAAGAATCAAACAACATTTTGTTGACTATGACCATCACTGGTTCATCAGTCATGATGAAATTTTCATTGATCGGTTCATATCTGATGCAGGAGCATCTTGGGTCTTTGAGCAATCTTGCATCAACCAAAAACATTTCCTGATTTCTGTACCTGTTTTCTATTGTTTTCTTTATAATTGTTGTATTTGTTGGTTTCATGGTGTGTGAAGCTTACATTATTCTGAGGACCTATTTGGAAACCTTCTCCTATGAGCACATAAAGTTTGGATGGATTGTTTCAAAGTTACAGTTGTTTTCCTTGCTATCAGAACTGCGTTTTCTTACAGTTTTAGTGTTGATTGTTCATAGTGGCAATCTTTATCCATAAGGAATCAGCCTTTTTTCTCTTAAGAAATTTTAGAGGACCTAAAGTACTATCATTTCCCAAGAGAACAAGTCCTAATTCATTATGAGTAAAAAGTTATGCCCATTTTTCCCTGGGACCTATTTTATGCCATTTTTTAGGTGTAACGTGTAGTGTTTCTTCTTGCGCACTTATGTGTGATAAAATGGGGCCTTGCGTAGTTAAAGGCATGTTTTTGGGTCATGTGAGGACCTAAATCCTAAGGCACATCAATTTATATTCATTCTAGCATTAGTTTTGGTTTAAATATTCTAGACTGGACCTATAATGTAATTAAATGCCTGACTGGCCGACTTGTGGCTTAGCTGGCTATATAAGGAGTCTAGATTGATGTAGTAGGGCATCATGAGCAAGATATAGGAAGGATTATTAAGATATATCATTGGAGACAAAGATAGGATGCAAGCTATGATTTTGATTTCATAATTCTCATTGTATAAGGCCGAAACTTGGAAGGCCTCACAACCGGGCATGTTGAAAGAAATAATATAATTCTCTATTGTTGCTGCGAGTTGATTGTCTCATATCCATTATGTTTCCATTACTTTCGTGTGATATTATATTGATTCTATTGTGTAACTCTGAGTAGGGCTTGTTTGTGGATTCAAGTGGATTCAATTCTGCTTGATTCTGCTTGTATCTACCCTACCCCTGCGTCAATATCCTTAGGTTGTGCACAAGTAAGAACCTAAACCTATCACCAACCTATTTGTACTAGTTGTACCGGTATCACCATTTCCTCGGTTCCTTTTACCGGTTACCGATTCCACCTTCCTTGGTTACCAGTTGCTTTGATGATCAATTAGAGCTAAATTAGTAACATATTCAGTGCTTCCTCTTTCTGACTATGTGTCACCAATCTTCAAACCAGTCTCTCCTTATGCTTATTATTATTAGTGTTGACCTATCCTTAGTATCTGATTGAGTAACACTATTGTCCTTTCTAGTCATAAATGACAACACTCTTTGCCAATCAATAACAAAACTAGTTTTCCATACTGGTTGCATTCCTTATTTGTTGATGCCAACACCATCATCTCTTTGTTTATATTCTCTATAAAATTTATACCAATTGTTCCTTTGGCACATGCAATAGACATTTACTTGCAATATTCTTCCATCTTTGCAAGAATGAGGCAAAGGAATCTTTTTTTTCAAGGTTTGTTGTTACCTCATGTTTAATGTTGTAGAAGTGTGTAACAAATAATTTTTCCAATTAATTCCAAGTTCATATACCATGAGGTAGGTGAGAAAATCATTTCATTGCTTGCCCTCCCAAGTTGCATGGAAACATGTGAAAGAGATATGTGTTGTTATTTGATACCTCGAGACAAGAAATGTAAGATTATCTAATATAATCCATAAGATCCCTTTCCCCTTCTATTTTTCAAATGCAGGTATTTCAAAGTTGTGTAGGAAAGGTGACATGTATAACATTTTGTCAAATGGGTAAGGAGATATACATCCTCTATTATGTATGTCTTTTTAGGTCTACTAGCTTTCATATTCACCCTATGTTGCTATAAATACTATATTTGTTGTGCTAGGATCTCTATTGATGATATTGGGATGTGAATGTTGTTTGTCTAGGGATTATAGGTCTTGTTCTGGATATAGTTCACGAAATGGTGTGTTATGGTAGATTGAGGGTTACATGAATGTATGTGTGTTTTGGTTGAAGGGGTGCAAGTTTTCTTTAAATGTGTTTTAGTGAGTCATGGGATAAGTAGTTTGGTTGAAGTTGGATAAAAATGTTGAGTTAGGTTGAGGTATGTATGTAGATTGTGGGTAGGTTGATATGTTTTGCTCGAAAGAGTATGTGTGATATATGTTTTTGGGGCTTAGATTGTATGTGTTTGTGGGACTTATGTTTTGTAGTGGTATGTGTTGTTGGTTTTAAGTTTGGTTAGGTGGAGTCATGTAAGTGTTATACTATTGGTTGTTTGTTGAAGTATTTTGTGGAAGCAAGGTGTGTGTTTGTGGTATTTTTATTGTGTTTATTTATTGTGGAGAGTTAGTGATATTTTTCTAGGATATTAAAGGTGGGATGTTATGTTGTTGGTTTTGGATGATTTGGTTTGGATTGATGTGACTCATGTTCAAGTTGTTGTGGCTTGGATTTGGAGTGGTATGGTTTTGGTTAATGATGTTTTTTTTTTGGGTCTTTTTGGTCCAAAGTTGGTGTGTTGAAAATTGGGTTTTTGAATTCCAAACTATATGTGGTAGGTGTAGGTATGTTCATGTGGGTTACATCATGAGAAGTACTTTCCAAAGGTGTGGTCATGTTTAGTTCTTGAGATAAAAGGTTGTTTGGTGTTAGGTGTTCTAATACATTGTGTTTAGCATGGGTTCCTTCACATTGGAGATGTCAAAATTAGCGAGAATCTTAGCTCCATTTAGTATGAGCAATAGAAAGTACTTATTATGTTCAATAGGAAAAAGTGCATCTATGATTCTAAGGATTCAAGGATCTTGAGATGCATTGTCAATTTCCTCTTGGGTCATATTTTTCTCAACATTAGCCATAGAAAACTCATCATTATATTATTGTAGCATAGCTCACATTCATGTAATCTAATGTGAGTTTGAGGATGACTCAAAGTGCATTGTACTAGTGGGATTAAAAGAAAGGTCAGGTGTAGGATCCATTTGTTTTCTATTAGTTTGTGATCGTATGTAAATTATAGAAGACCTATAGACGTTATCAAGTGTTATGTTAATGGATGCTAAAAATTATAAAGATGTTGTGGATGTAAGATTATTCTAAATGCATGGTTTTTGAATTTTTTGTGATTTTTAGATGTTTTGATGCTAGCTAATGCAATGCTCTATGAAAGTAAACAAGGAATGCTAAGACCTCAAAAGGACAACAATCAAGATGTTGGTCAATAAAGTCAAACCTAAACTAGACTAATGATTTTTAGGCCTAAATTTTGGTAGGATGATGAGAAAATCAATGAATAACTAAGGTCTAAGAAAATTTTGATTTAATGGTTGATTTTGGGATGTTGAGTTTGTTGGATATGACATTGGATGGAGTGTGAATATATTCTAAGGATTCATGTTTCGGTTAAATTTATGCAAGGTATTTGACACTAAGCTATGAAAAATTAATAAGTATGTAGTGTTTATTTTTTGTATCTGTAAAATAGGTCTAATTATCTAAAACTTAGATTTCCAATGTAAACCTTAATTATCAATTATAGAAAAAATGCATTAGGAAAGCTCATAGTTGTGATGTAGATTGTCTCATATGTGAGACATAATATAGTGGTTGCAGTACTCTACACATGGTAGGCCTAACAAAGGATATGACTAACATGATAACTACATGACATAAAACCTCAAACGCATAGGTAATTGTTAGAAAGTAAAGTCCACCAAAATAACTGAGAGGAGGGGGGGGGGGGTGACTCAGTTATCAGATAAATAAAACTTTTATCAACTTCAATAGATTTTAACCATGTAAGAAATGTAATCAACAACCATAGAAAGATATACATACACAATAACACAATGACACAAGATATGTTGACTAGGGAACCTCTTGATCAAAGACTAAACCCCGATGGGAATGATGCCCACAAAAGATGCACTAATATGAAAGTTCCTTGTGAGAGGATGGCCTTTGTTAGGAGTCTTATGAAATACATTCAGTACATATGAGTCCCTATTAGGAGAATTTGAATCCATGCTAAAATATTCTAACTCTGTTAGGAGTTATGGAAGACAGAAGGACCCACTGCCCAAACAACTTCAATGGCAAGATCATTGAACACATTGTCCAACTGATCTCTATATTATTCAACAGAATAATATCAAAAGATTACTGATCTAAACAACTTGTTACTTCTCCTCTGACTGTGCCAAATTGCACCAACTGCTTCATCAGATCTCAATACCAGATCTCTGTACTTCACATATCCTCTTTCAACAAGTATTGCACAATTCCGCAATTCACTTTCACAATCTTACAATTCAATTCCACATTCTCATCTTACAATAAGGAAAACATTCCTTCCTTTATACCACACTCAAGTAATTAAAACTGAGTCGGCATACATATTACAAAATAAAAGTTTCCACACGTTACATAAAAATTACACAAAACTATCAGCTTCCAATTAAGATAATTCTTCACTCGTGTGACCTAGGACCTTGCGCTCACGTCCACGTCACTATCATCAAGTCTTCAACTTTTGTTCAACTTCACATGATCAGATTCAATCCTGATTAGGAGATATCATTCGACTTCCACAAACCGCTACTCAGGAAACTGCTTGAATATTGCTTCCACTGATTTCCACATAACTATCATGAATAGATGAATTTCTATATGCACTCTTTACCACGATCTTGTAAAACATCAAAGAATAATTCCTCAACTCCGCATATCTAGATCTTCAATATTCCATGTGCACTAACTCAAACACTATCTGCTTATCTGCTAATCTTCAGTAGATCACTGCGTTGACATCAATGAAAATCACAATCATGAATGCAACAACAACTGCTACAAAATGGCTGTGAATACTCCCCCATAGGATATATTCAGCATTCATTCCTAACAGTAACTATGATTATTGTGGTATAGTATGTCCCAAATGTGTGATAGGATATAGAAATTGTGATGCCAAATATGTTAGATGTGTTAGAAATGATAGTAATTGTGATATAAATTATCTCAAATACATTAGCGGCAATGAAAATTGTAATATGGAATGTTTCAAATGTGTGATAGGATATAACAATTGCATAAGTCTAGCCTAGTTTTTTGAATTTGATATCATAGGGTATTTTTTTCATTATGAGTGAATGTTTGATGTTTTTTATTTTGCAAAAAAGACATATAAGATAGTAAAAACACAATGTTTGTTTGTCTCTTGACTTTAGAGTGATAAGGCTAAGGCCCAAATAAGGGCAATGACATCACCAATATAGCACAAATTGAAGACACTTGTAGGCATGCACATCCTAATTAATTAAGTAGGTGTGTATACTTAGTGTAGGTCCATATCGCAAGCACTAATACCTCAATATTATTGAGACACATCTCTTTCAAAAGTGGATAGCTAGAGATCCAATGACATAAGGGCTCATTTTTCCTTTCCTAGGAGGCTAGAGAAGCCAAACCCAACAATTTCCATATTAAGTCAAGAGAGTACATTGAGAATAATGTTTGGGCATGATCCACATCCCCTACATCACACTAAGTAATGGTTGATGACTCCTAGGCTTCTAATAAACAAAGGTTTACAATGGGGGACAACTGTGAACATAGAGCCTATTTTTAACAGCTCTAGATTAGGGGGTACTCTCCTTCTATCCTTACCAAACCCAAGAGGCTAGAGAAGCCAAACCCAACAATTTCCATATTAAGTCAAGATAGTACATTGAGAAATTTTTTTGGGCATGATCCACATCCCCTACACCAGACTAAGTAATGGTCGATGACTCCTAGGACTCTAATAAAAAAAGTTTCACAGTGGGGGCCAATTATGAACATAGATCCTATTTGTCACTGCTCTAAATTAGGGGGTACTCTCCTTATACCTTACCAAACATGTCTCAATGGATTGAGTTTCTTGTGACTCGACTATGAGTGATGTTGGCTGCTCCTTGAGGTAAAAAAATTTCTCACCCTTTTATATACTTTGTTAGGAAATGTGGTTGAGGTCAAAACCTAGGGTTATGAGGTCCCAAGGAAGACCTCCTACTAAAAATAAAAATGGGAAGATGTGTATGTTATCTTGCACCCAAGTTCATACAAGAATGTGAGGGAATAGGAAACACACACATACACCTTCAAGATAACACAAATGTGAAAGCACACTAAACATGTAGAACAAAGGATTTTTCCCTAAATAAATTGAAATATGACTTATTCTAGAAATTACAAACACACAATCTATAATAGATCAATAATTTTAGATTGGTGCCTTGTACCAACATCTGCTTAGAAGCTACACAAATCATATTAGTAACATGAGAACCTCTAATCCATGTGAATTGAAATGCTTAAAATGATTGAACTTGTAAGACAAATATACCTCTATTTCTTTTACCAGATAATTACATCAATGTTTCTAATAGATGTGGGACAAAATTTAACAATTACAATTTAGAATAGTGTAGTTTTTCTGGTAAACATTGTGACTACATCACGGAACTAAGAAATTGTAGTGTGAAATATTGTGTTTATATCAAAAAATTAGGTAGATGTAGAAAACTCCTGCAATAAAAAATAACAAAAAAAAGAAGACAACTGTGCCAAGAAAAACTTAGATCTAAACTACATGCTCTTATGATATCAAAAATGGTTATCAAGGGTAGATCTCCACTTCCCATATACATTGGAAGACCAAAATCCAATCCTTAGGCCAAATTTGATTTGCATAACCCAAAAGGATGAAGGGGCACAAATGCAAGATCTAGCTGAAGGAGGGATATTTATGGTTTCCCTATACGGACATAAATGCATGTGTATGGAATGTTGCGTATGATAAACACTTATGCATTGATAACCAACAAGATAAAATATCAGATCTAATGTATCAAAGTAAATGCAAGATGGAAAGAATAAAATTGAACTTGCCTTGAGGGCTAGAAGAGGACAAAACTTCAAATTTGGAATTGACTGTCGAATACCTATCAAAACTAGAAACTATTCTGGATCTAAAACCCCAACACATGTAATTCCCAACTATGAAATTTGTAGACCTCCAGGAAGATGTCAACTCAAGTTGACCTATTCTCAAAAGTCAACCTATTGCTAGAAAGGTCAAAACTGATAAAATATGTAGAGGATCAATCCCTCGTTCTGAATCTATGAAAATATGGATCTAAAACTTCATCACATGTTCCTACACACAAGAAAAGGGGGAGATTGTTGTAGAAAGGGGCTTGCCTTGGTCAAACCCCTGTATAGGAATTAACCTTGAAAGGAAATAACAAATGCATGTAAAACAAGACAAATGCAAGTATTCACCTTGTTTGTCAAACCCTCATTGATGGATGCAAATCTGATAAACCCATGAAGATGTATGAATGCTTGCGTAAGATGTGTTGTACAATCAAGGATTCCATCACAAATGTAAGTGATCTACACTTTCCAAATCCTAGATTTTGAATGGATGTATGCTTGATCACTTCAATGGAGAAGAAGAGGAAAGAAGGATGGATGTGGATCTTCTTGCCTGCTTTGAAAATTCCTCTACTTGGACACTATGGAAGAGAGAAACTTGCTTCAAAATGAGAGAATATTTCCTTTGAATGGAAGAAGAATTAGAGATCTTGAATCAGGAGCCTTGTCTTCAATCTTAAATCCAATAGAGTAATTGAAATCACCAATAACTACTTGCACATACACTTGATTTCTTGTGTGTAGACTTGATAACATGTCCTGGATTGATTGCACATAGAATGGATTGCATGTGCATGTATGTGGATGATGGATGTCAAAATGAAGAGCTTTCATATCCTTTTATACTAATTTTAGGGTTCAAAATTCACTGGTCAACCATGTTTAAGAGTAGAAAAAGCAACACACGTGCATTGGCCCTGGAGCACACTAAAATTCAACCCCTGAGGAATAGGCCAACTTGGGTCATCCTATTCTAGGAATGGATCAAATTTGACCTATTGTAGGAATAGGTCGAATTTGACCTATTCCCTTGGAGGAAAACTTTTAAAATGACCTCAGGATTAGGGTAGTGTAAAGAGATTATGAGAGGAAAAGAGAAGATAAGTGGAAAATATAGCATAAACACATCTGGATCTAGGAAAACCACTAAAATGGGGCCTAACAGGTTCTAGAGCTTCCAAATAAATTGGTACTAACTTTTTAGGACAATACATTTATCCCCTACTTTAGCGAGAGTATGAGACAAACTCATGCTCATGGTAAACTAGATCAAATACATAAGATGATATTATCAAGGTCAAGGAGACAAGGAAGCATCAAGCCCCCAAGTGACTTAAGTCCTCATCAAATCCATAAATAAGACAAGAGAGATGTCTCTTGAAAGAGAGAGAGAAGAGTGTGATCACCTTAGCCTAGTAAGATTGTGTGTTTTACTATGAACCACACAAAGAAGGCACCACAAAACATGGCATTGAAATTTCTAGTAGGTTTGTGTGTCATGCTAGTCAATCCATTGAGGATCTATTCTTAAGGAAAGTGTATCTAATAAGGGATCTAGAAAATGATCGACTTGTCCTAAGGGAAAGTAAGCTTCCTTAGGAGTCAACAAGGAAAGGAAGGATATGTCCTTAAGGAAAGTGTATCCATTAAGGGATCCAAAAGAGCGATCTATCCTAAGGGAATGTAAGCTTACTTAGGGATGGAAAAGAAAAGGAGGATCTATCCTTAAGGAAACTGTACCATTAAGGGATCCAAAGGCAAAGTAGCATTGAAACTATGTGTGTGTGTTGAAAGGAAACTAAGTGAGCGGAAAATAGTTCCCTACGCTAAACTCCAAAGGAGAGGACCATGCAAATTCAGATTTAACCCTTATTAATTACAGAATGTTAATACAATTAACTTAGATGTTGCTACAATAACATGAATACATGAAAAAAGAGAATTACACAATGATATACCTTGGGGAAAACCTTTCGGTAAAAATCCCAGCACTCCAAAACCGCACAATGTATTAATCAAAACTGTTATAGTTTACAATACACTTGCAATGCAAGTTCTTTCAGGAGATCATAAATGCTTGAAGACAAATCCGAAAGCATAAAATGTTCCAACAATACATTCACTTCTCATTAGAATTCACAACCCTAAAAAATGCTTATATCATGCACTTCCCTTTTTAGGGTAACTTCCAAAGAATAGCCATATTAGGGTTTTACCATTCTCTGAGAAAATAGGAACCCGAAAACTTTATCAGTTGCCACATGTCTTGCATGTCTTCACCCATCATTGAATCTTTCACAATTAGCTCTTACAAATATTAATGACCGTCATAGGAATCCGTGATAACCATTTTAGTCATGATCACCTTACACATTGTCCAAAGTGCCGACATTTAGCAAATAACAAATGTAAGGAAATATACAAGTTGAGACACCTTATTCCTAACATTCTCCCACTTGTCGAACACCTTGTAAGAGCCAAAGGAAATAACAAGATTTAATTTCTTAGGCTGAGAGGCCCATAGACTTAGAACACCATCTGAACTTCTTTGTGCCCATAGGTTTTGTCAATGCATCCGCAACATTCTTTACTGTATCTACCTTCTCCAAACTTACCTTTCCATCCTCTATCATATCTCTCACAAAGTGAAACTGCACATCAATGTGCTTCATTCTGGCATGGAAAGTTGGATTCTTTGCAAGGCAAATAGCACTCTGACTGTTGTAAAAAATTGTAATCTGTCCTACATGAACACCAACATCTGAACACAGTCTCCTAAGCCAAATGGCTTCCTTAAAAGCATGAGTAGCTACCATGTACTCTTCTTCTGTCATGGACAAAGTGACCCTAGGTTGTCGCTTACTCATCCAACTGATGGCACCACCAAACATAGTGAACACATAGGCAATGGTGGATCTCCTGCTGTCAATGTCACCTGCCCAATTTGAATCCACAAACCCATGAATACAAACTAAAAGAGGAGCTCCAGAAGAGTTTCCATGATAGCATATGGAATAATCTAATGTACCTTTCAAATATCTGAACACTCTCTTAACTGCATCCCAATGTACCCATCTAGGTTTAGCCATAAAATGACTCAGGACTCCCACTACATGGGCAATGTCTAGTCTAGTACAGACCATAGCATACATAAGGCTGCCAACTGCACTTGCATAAGGTACTTGGCACATGTCCTCCACCTCACTAGGAGATTTTGGACAATCATCCATAGATAACCTTGTTCCCATAGAAATAGGAACACACAATGGTCTGCAATCTGCCATGTTGAACCTATCCAACACAGACTTCACATACTTACTTTGACTCAACCAAAATTTTCTATTAGATCTATCTCTGGTGATTTCCATACCTAGAATATACCTAGCTGCCCCTAGATCTTTCATCTCAAACTATGCTGACAACTGAGACTTCAAATTAGAAATCATACCCATACCCTTCCCAATCAACAACATATCATCAACATATAATGCAATAATAAGAAGGAAATCATTGTCAACTTTGAAATAAACACAATGATCTGATTTCGATCTCAGAAAACCAATCGACAACACAAAGGCATCAAATTTAAGGTACCACATCCTATGAGATTTTTTCAAACCATACAAAGACTTCTTTAATCTGCAAACCAAAGACTCTTTACCTTTCTGAATATAGTGCTCAGGCTGTGACATATAGATCTCTTCCTCCAAATCACCATGAAGGAAAGTTGTCTTCACATCCATCTGTTCTACCTCTAAATCATACGATGCTGCTAGAGATAATAGAAATCTAATGGATGTAAGCTTTGCAACAGGAGAGAATATTTCACCATAATCAATTCCCTCCACCTATGAGTACCCCTTTGCAACCAATCTAGCCTTGTACCTCTCAACACTGCCATCTGCACATAATTTCTTCTTAAATGCCCATTTGCTTCTAATAGGTTTCCATCCTTTAGGAAAAGGTACTAGATCCCATGTTTTGTTCTTTTCCAATGAAGCCATCTCATCATCCATGGCCTCAATCTAGGAAACTGAATCTTCCATACCCACAACATCTTTCACAGATCTAGGCTCATCAGTATTTGTAATTAGGGCATAAGCACAACTAGAATCTAACATAGAAAATCCAAATCTCTCTGGCTTCTTTCTTTCTCTTGTGGATCTCCTCAAGGGATGAGGCTGAGGTTGTTCTACCTCTTCTTCTAAATTTTTAGAGCTGCTAGAGCTCTCCTCATCATCAGATCCATTACGGTCTCTCTGTTCAGTCTTCTCAGGGGTAGGAGGCAACTGAACAACATGTTATTTCATTTATTTTTCATCTGGATGTAGCACAATAGGAGAAGGTGTTAGCTCTCTAAAAATAACATTTCTGCTATATAACACCTTACCAATCACAGGATCCCAAAGCTTGTATCCTTTCACACCAACACTGTAGCTGATGAAGATTCATTTTATAGCCTTATTTTCCAACATAGATCTTCTCTCCTTAGGCACATGTGCATAAGCTTCACAACCAAAAAAATGAAGATGTCTAACTCAAGGCTTCTTACTAGACCACACCTCCAAGGGTGTCTTACCAACAAGAGCTGATGTAGGAGATCTATTAACCAGATAGCAAGCAGTGGCTACAGCTTCAGCCCAAAACCTTTGTTTGAGGCCAGCTCCACTAAGCATACTCTTAGCCTTATCCACCAGTGTCCTATTCATTCTTTCTACAACTCCATTTTGCTGTGGGGTATAAGGAGTTGTCTTATGCCTCTCGATCCCTTGTTCTTTACAAAACTATTCAAACTCTACCGAACAAAACTCACCACCATTGTCAGTTCTCACACACTTAATTCTTTTACCAGTCTAATTCTCTACGAGAGCTTTAAATTCCTTGAACTGAATGAAAACTTGTGTCTTTCTTTTAAGGAAATAAATCCATGTCCTTCTACTATAATCATCTATAAAAGATACAAAATATACAGATTTGGAGAGTGAAGGAACTTTAACAGGACCAAACACATTCGAATGGATAAGATCCAAAATACTAGAAGACTTGTGAGAACTAGAGTAAAAATGAACACGATTTTGCTTACCATAAACACAGTGTTCACAGAAGTCAAACTCAAGATGACAATCATTTAACCCCTCAACGAGGTTTTTATTTTACAGGGTTCTGAGACCCTTCTCACCAATGTGGAAAAATCTCTTATGCCACAACATTGTCTTTTCTACAGGAAGTTTTCCTTCCAAAGTGTTAGCACCCTTAGGTACACTTTCTACACTACCATTGAAACCCATTACGACAGACTTCTTAACTGCTAGTTCAGATGGTGGAGATGAAGAGACTACTTCTCTCTTCCTTGAGATAGAAGAACTATTGAACTGTGAAGTGCAAGAATCAAGCTGAAACAAGGTTCCTCTCCTAGTACCTTTCGCAAGAACCATAGATCATCTAATCATCTTACATCCATCTTTTGAAAAAACAACTTGCACACTTGCATCATTCAACATACTTACAAATAACAGGTTTCATGAAAAACCCAGGATGTGCATTACCCTATTGATCCCCTTTACTCATTCATCAAGGAATCTGATAGTGACTCTTCCTCGTCCAACTATCTATAGGTGAGAATCATCACCCAGGTACACCTTTCCACCATCGAACTCCTCATACTTTGAGAACAAACTTTGATGAGAGGTCATGTGAAAAGAAGCACGCAAGTCAATCAGCCACACATCATCAGATGCATGGGTGGCTAAAGCTGCGACAAAAGCATTGCCATCTTCTTGAGATTTGTCAGAATCTGAATCTGGGCTTTTCTTCTTCTTCTTCTTTGGCTCTTTGTAGTCCTTACAGAAGTGCCCAGGCTTACCACAGTTCCAACATGTTGCCTTGGACTTACCAGGAGTCTTAGATTTCCCATGGGATTTGGATCTACCCTTTTTAGACTTCTTGTCATTTTTCTTTCCTCTGTCTTTGGATCTACCATGAATAGCAAGGGCTTCCTTGGTGGAATCAGAGGTCTTTCTTTGCATCTCCTTAGATAATAGCGAAGACACCACATCATCCATTTTGAAAGTGACAATAGTACTCCCAAGGGCCATCACAAGATGGTCCCATGTGTCTGGAAAGGAACATAGCAGGGTCATACATCGATCTTCCTCCTCCAACTTGACACCGGTTGATGTCAACTGTGCAACCAGCATGTTAAAAGCATTCAGGTGATTTGTAATGGATCCTCCTACCTCCATTCTTAGAGAATACAACTTCTTTCTCAAGAACAATCTGTTCAACAAGAACTTGGCCTGATACACAGACCCAAGATGTGTCCACAATTTGTTTACAGTCTTCTCATCGAGAACATTCAGGAGAACAGAATCTGCTAGACATAGTCTAATCAGACCCTTAGCTTTCTGATCCTTGAGATCCCAATTTGCTTGAGAAATGCTTACTGGTTTGATATCATTTTCAACCGCCTCCCATACATCACGGTCTGTTAGTAAACAGATTTGTCCTTTCTTGTTTCTTATGGAAATAACTATTAATGGGCAATGATGAACAATATCTGGTTACAACAGTTGAAAAGCCATTTTCTGGTTATCGACTTTTCTCTGAATTGGTAGGTACAGCTCCCTATGTGAATGCTATTTAAGGAATTATGTTTTGTTCCTAAAACTAATGTGGGGTATGCTCTTAACCTGAGAGCAGAAGAGGCAAACCAAATTAAGCCTAAACAAGACTTAATCCAGGCAAGGAGAGCTTTCTAATCTAAGAACCAAGTTGCAGAACTCACACATCTTATGAATTCATACACTCAGCACCAACTAATCTACAACAACTACTAATAGAGATATAAATGAAATGATGAAAACTTCTAATGAATCCTTCTCCGAATATCCCACAGCACATCCTACTGAGGTTCATTTACATCCTCAAAACAAAGGAATGAAACATCCTTTCCTTCCTACTACAACTCAGATTAAGAGAAAGAATCATAGAATTAACAACCAACAACTAACTGGAACAGAAAATCATTGACATAAAACACTTTCAATTGTCTCTGCAACATCAAGTCTCTTACACCAACAATTTTGCCGACCTTTTCCTTTACTTTTACAATAGTATTATAGAGATTACATCATACGACCTTCCTGAGAATGCCAAGTGTTTCAACTTCTGAAATTTGAAAGGACTTAGGATAGATGCTCTCAAAATTACAACAAGAAGGAGCCAAAATGAATTTGACTCTTCATCTGATTCGCCTTGAAGAAGGTGAAATGAAAAGACTTCATCAATCCAATATGATTTACAATAAAACATCAAAATTAATGAATCATAAAATGGAAATGACACTAGATAGCTGCATGCTAGTACTCATGAAGGAATTATCACTGCCAACATTTTCTCTTTGTGCTATTGAAATGAATCTGACATAACTCAACTCCCCTGATCAGAGCAACATATTCCCTGTTTATAAATGTTCAACCATTGCACTGTACCAAACCTCTTCTTTGTCTTCATTTAATAATCTTTTCTTTTATGCCAAGCTCGAGTGTCAAACCACGTGATGAAATCTCACTTTGCCTCTAAGAATCTTCCTCCCAATCAAGGGAAAATGGGAACCATAGATTCAAATCCACCGAAGAGTCTTTGGGACCCACCACCACGCGTCCGCATCTCACATGATCTCATAACATGTTTTTAAATTCATGTGATCATGCAACCGCTCTATGAATGGTGCAATATTTAATAACTATTCCATCTCATCATCGCACTTGTGCTGTTGGCCTTCGTGGGTCCCAGCAAAACACACTCCCATTTGCCCGAGCTTTCATTTCGCCTTGTCACATAAAACACTAACTGAGTGAGCGAGTACACGTGGCATGATCCCGCATGATCGCATATAATCTCCCACACCATAGCGACAAAGCAGGAAGCCGTCGATTAAGTATCTACCACTCTTTTAGACCCACGGGCTATGTGTCCACCTCCCGCTAAACTACAAAGCATATTCCTTCCCACAGCGACAAAGCAGGAATCATGGATTTGGAACCAGGAATATTCTAACCGTGTACAAAAGCTTTGGACCCACCAATACGTGGCACAATCTCACATGATTGCATAGCAATATTTAAATTTATGTGATCATGCGACTACTCTTTCCTTCGCCTTTTCATTGGATATCCACCTGTCAACCACCAGACCTTTCTATCTGCGTGGGACCCATTGTCGCATGATCACATAGCAATATTTTAATCTATGCGATCATGCGATCGCTCTATGATTGGTCAACTCTAAGCATCTTCGGTCCCACCTGGACATGTGAAACGATCTTGGGAACACTTGCTGTTGTCAATCATCTTGTCTTTTCTCATCAGACACAAAATTGCTACGTGTCTTTATCCCGCTATCCCGCCAAGATAAAATGACATCATTCAGGGAAAGTGGCAACCACAGATTCATTAAGAGTTGCAAAGGGGTTAAGCAAACAGCTAGTGCACAAGGCATGACAACCACAGATGAAATCTCTCAGGCCCACCGGAACACGTGGTGAGATCTCGCATGATCGCAAGATAGTTCTTTCAGTCTTGCGATCTTGTGACCTCCGTTGATTCTTCTTTAGCATGCCACATAGTATAAATGCCATCGGATCCACCGCTCCATGTGTCTCAATCCTGCTATGCCGCAAAGAAAGGCTACCATCGATTCTGACCAAAATGAAAATATGAACCAAGCCCGCATCTACTGAGGAGTCCACATGGCTGCATCTCGCATGATCGCAAGATCGGTTTCTCAATCATGCAATCTTGTGAGAACCGTAGATCTGGGGACCTCAGGGCTTCCACTGTCTTGTCGTTGACTTTTCACCACTACTCGGGCTCCCATTTTGTATTGTCGCATGATCGCAAGGTACTATTTTATTTCTTGCGATCATGCGACCACTTTGAAGAGAAGCACTTCTTTGAAACATACACAGTCAATAACCATGATACTTATGCACATGCCTCTTAACACTATAAAGTTCGACTTCATTGAATCTTAATCATCTCTGCACTAAGAAGCTCCTAGTGAATTGGATTTAAATAATGAACTTCTTTCAAAATTACCATAATGAAACCTTGTCCAAAAAGATCCCAAATAATCTTCAGTGCAATCCATTCCATGACTGTCCACGCTTTGCTTTTTGCAATGTACACACTATTATATAAAGTGAAATCTGAATGATTCAATGCTGATATTGTCACAACATCTATCACATGAAGAGTCCTCTCCTGATTCTTTTGAATGTCTGAAACTCAAACATCATTCCTCTTATTGAAAATATCATCAATAGAGCACCATTTTCTTTGCCAAGTTGGGGTCTATAACCTACCCAATGTAGAAAGACCTTTAGAACAGCCCACCCGGCTCAGAGAAAGAAAAGCAATGATAGGGAAACCTGACAAAGAAAGCCTACCTAAAAAGACTTAGACCTTGATTGAGACATGACCAGACATAGCTATGAGATCAAAACCTTCCACTTTGACAGCATGGTTATGGGGTGAAAAGTGGGGCAATAGCTGGCTCTGACTGGGGACTTAAACATTCCCATGTCTAAGAAATGAATCTTGAATCTCTGGTTTCACAAAGGGTAAATAAAAAGGACAACAACACAACAAAACTGGAACAAGAACAAAGGAAAGGAAACAAGGGAAAGCGGCTAACCTAGGAAACACAAAAGAACAAACACAACTATGTACAATATAGGGGTTACCTGTTTTCAATTTGCCATTTGATAAAGCTTCAAATCCTGAACATTGAAGGTCAGTGGTAGTACCTCACCATCATGATAAGCCAGCTTGAAAGAATTGTTTTCCAATGCTTGATGAATCACAAATGGCCCTTTCCATAGGCTGTCAAACTTCTTGTGCATTCCTTTAGGAGCATTACGTTTATCCCACAGTAGCACACTATCACCTATCATGAATTTCCGTGGCCTTGCCTTCTTATCAAAGATCTCCTTCACTCGCATGTGATGTTGAGTGATATGATCGACTATCTCTGCTCTTTCCTCTTCCAGCTTGCTCAGATAGAGGATCGTCTTTTCCAAACCATCTCTGTAAATGTCATCTTCAATTACTATTCTTAGTTTATTTGTGGCCAGCTCCAAAGGTAAAGGAAGATTTGCTTTGGTCCCATGAACAAGCTCAAAAGGTGATATACCAATTGCTCTTTTCAGTGTTACCCTGTCTGCCCACAATGTCTCATGAATCTTTTTATGCTAGTTCTTTTGATTATTTGATACTAACTTCTTAACAATATTGATCAGATTTTTGTTACTGGATTTGGCCTGGCCGTTTCCTTGTGGGAAATAATCTAATGAATGGCTAACAGTGATTCCATATTCAAAATAGAAGCTAGTAATCTCAACTAAAGAAAAATAGGCTGCATTATCCATTACTAACTTAAGTGGAACACCAAACCTAACCAGTATGTTTTCTTTGAGGAATTCACATACCACTTCAGAAGTTGTTTTCTTCATTGCCTTGGCGTCCACCCACTTGGTGAAATAGTCAGTGGCAGTTATTATATACTGGTGACCAATGCTAGATACTGGATTGATTGGCCCAATGAAATCAAGGCCCCACTGCTAGAAAGGCTCTTCAATGATGACAAGCTTCAATGAAAGAGTAGCTAATTGAGGATGTCTAGTGAACATTCTACATTTCTCACACTTGGCTACCCATGCATATGCATCTCTAAACATACTGGGCCAATAATAACACTATCTCAATATTTTGAATGCTGTCACTGAAGATGAAAAATTCCCACCATAGGTCTCATCATGAAAAGTCTTCAATAATTTCTCTTGCTGCTGCTTATCTACACACCTAAGAAAAGTGCCATCAATTGCCTTCTTAAAAAGCTTACCATCCCAAATCACAAACTTAGCTGCCTTCAATATGAGATTTCTCCTCTATCTTGGCGTCATGCCTTCTGGACACTCTCCATATGTTAGAAAATAAGCAATGACTTCAAACCATATGTCTCGAAGACCCACAGCTAGGACTAGTTTTTCTTCAGATTCTTCCAGCTCTTTTTCAGCTTTGTCTTCTACAATTGCTCTACATAGAGCATTCCCCTTTATCAACTTAGTAGGAAGAATTTCTATATCATATTCCTATGTTTTTGCTATCCATGATCCTTTGGTATTGCATCCCACTTCTTTCTGCGTCAGCACACTTTTAACTGCTACATCTGGCACATAAACTGCAGAATGTGAATGCAAGATGTAAAATCTGAAGTTTTTCAATGCCTTGACCACTGAAAATGCATGTTTTTCAATCTGAGAATATTTTAACTCATGATTTTTCAGAGGAATGCTCATAAAAGCTATTGTAGCTTGTATGTCTTCATCATTTTTCTGCATAAGTATAGCTGATAAAGTATGTTCAGATGCATAACAATAAATAATAAAATCTCTGCTATAATTTGGATGACATAATATTGGAGCATGAGCAATGGCATTTTTAATATTTTGAAAAGCCTGCTTACCTTCTTCACTCCATTTAAAATTTGAATCACCTTTCATCATATCTATGATGCATTTAGTTGTTTCAGCAAAGTCTAGTACAAAATGCCTAAGGAAATTAACTTGGCCAAAGAATGATTTAACTCCCATTTTATTTACTAGCAGACTTAATCTTTTGATGGCTTCAACACGCTCCAGATCAATTCTGATTCCTTCTTGAGAGACTATATGGCCAAGGAGTTTTCCTTCTATTACACAGAATATAGACTTTTTTGGATTGAGGGAAATCCCATCATCTCGACATCTTTGCAATACTTTTCTCAAATCCTTAATGTGATCCTTTCTTTTCTTTGAAAATACAGTAAGATCATCCAAATATATTACTATGATTTGATCCTTCAAATCAGAAAATGTCTTACTCATGCATCTCTGAAAGGTGGCACTAGCATTGATGAGCCCAAAAGGCATCCAGCGGTATACAAATGTACCCCATGGTGTAGAAATGTCATTTTATGCTGATCTTTTTCTTCAACTTCAACCTAATTGTAATTGGAGAACCCATCAAGCATAGACATCATTTCTGATCCAGCCACTGTCTACAACAAGTAATCCATATTAGGAAGTGCAAAGTTATGCTTAAGAGATGCTTGATTCAAATTTTGAAATCAACACAAATCTTGATTTCTCCGTTCTTCCGCACTGGCACTATATTAGCTATCCATGTGGGGTGATGGATAGGATAGATAATCCGAGCTTTCAACATTTTATCCACCTCCCTGAATATAGCATCTACAACTTTAGGATTATAATTCTTTTGCTTCTGTCGGAAAGGCACTGCATTAGGCTTCAAAGGAGTATGATGTTTTATTTTTCGATCTCCATATCTTTTCAAATCTTCATAGCTCCAAGTGAAAACATCTCTGTATTCTAGAAAGAGCAGTTTGGCAGCTTCTTTTTCTTCAGGCGAACAACATTTACCAATGTTTATCATCTTGGGATTATTATCATCACCAATATTTACTCCTTCATATTCACCAGTATTAGGCCCTTTTCTAGCTCTTTTCTATTTTACATAAGCATCATGCCTATTAAACAACTTCTCTAAAGATACAAAATAAGGAGGAATGATATCACCTGGTGCTTGAACCTCATCAAATTTCTTTCCATGGTTAGAATTTTCTTCCTCTTTTTCATGCTGATATTCAGACCTGATTTTGCCATTTTCTAGAAACAATTACAAGCTTTTGTCATCCTCAAACACCTGCCAAGAATCTATATTATCTGGGACAACAGCTCGATATACAACTTCAATTTGACACTTCTTGTTTTTAAAGTTCAGATGAGGCAACAACAAAGGCGCAGAGACAGCCAATGAATCCACTTTGGTATTCAGCTCTCTTGGTATTGCTTCAATAGAAAAGGCATCCAGACCTTCTATCTGATCCCAAACTTTATTTCTATAGTTTTTTAATCTATGATTCTTCACTGAATATTGTCCTCTAACCTGCCTTACTATAAGCTCTACATCACCTTTAGCTTTCAGCACTTTAACACCTTTTTCTTTTGCTGCTGCTAATCCTAGTAGTAAGGCTTCATATTCAATGGTATTATTGGTATTTCCAAACTCTAATTTGAATGCCACAGGTTCAGGCTCTCCTTGAGGAGGAATCAATACAACACCTGCACCTGATCCTGATGAAGAACAACTTCCATCAAATTCAAGAACCCATAAGTTTGATAATTCCTTTTCTTCACCTGATTTCTTTTCATTACCATCTTCATCCTTATTCCGGTTTAGAGATTCTTCAGTAAACAACATGTAATTACCAAATTCTAGTTCTTGATAAAGTATTTGAGCCTTAGGATCATCTGATTTCATGACTGTATACTTCACCTTTTCCTCAGGCTCTAATCTGATTTTCTTATTCCCAATTGGTATGACAACATGAGACCAATCTAGCTTTATTTCTCCTCCTAAGTCTCTGCAAAAACTTCTACTTAAGAGAAGCCCATAGCTTGCTAGAATGTCAGCTACCAGGATAGTCATCAAAAGTTTCTTCTCAGGATGAGATGCCGAAGCTACCTGTGCATCCTTGATTTGGCCAATTAAAGGAACTTGTTTGGCATCCATCGAATAACATTTCCCATACACCTTAGTGAGATTAAGGTTGAAAGCTTTGGCTACAGAATAAGGCATGACATTATCTGATGCACCTGAATCTATTATACAATTACTTAATTTGCATCCATTAACATAAAGTGAAACATATAAGGGAGGAGGTTTTTGTCCAGGCGACGTTGCTAACACAATAGATTATTTTTCTTTAAACAAATCAGCTGTCAATGTTTCATCCCCTTCTACCACAGTAGCACTATTATTTAATTCTAAAATATTTCCTTTATACCATTCTACTATTCTTTTAAATTCTGAAGGATGCGATTTTAAATAATCCAGAAAAGAAATCTGAATTTTAGATTCTTCACAGAATTGAACAACATCAAAAGATAATTGATCTTTACCTAGCTGAGAGCTTAACGCCTTCTGATCAGTATCAGCACTGATTCTTGTAGGACTAGAATCATTTTTACGAGGATTGCTGAAAGACTGGTTCTTTAATTTCTGATTCCTGGTGAGCACCGTATATGAGTTTCCATCTATAGTAGCATAGCATTCGCCTTTAGATTCAGAATCAGATTCATACTCCACAAATAAATTTTCAGAGTCACCCAGTTGAGTATGTATCTTCTTCTACAATAGGAGCTGCTATATTCAGTTCATTGGTGGTCAATAACTGCATCATACGGGCAATTTCTGGGCAATTCTCATTAGTGTGATCTGTAGTCAAATGAAACACACACATGTTTCCTTTTTTTGGTGCGGCTTCAATTTGCAACCTAGGTTGAGGGCCTGTAAGTTGCGAAAATCTATTGTCCATGTTTCTTCCAGGCATATTCTAAAAATTACGCTGATTAGAATTATTGAATCTTAGTAATTGTCTTTTCATAGCAACCAATTCATTAGACAATTTTTGAATGATTTCATCAGATGACGAGGTACTACTTGAACTTCCTTTATTTTGTAACTCTCTTTTCCATTTTCCTGCTGAAATTAAATCTTCTTCACATTTGATAGCTTTCTTTTGTGCATCTGCTAAATCTGTGTGATGTACCTTTCTCAACTCATAATTGATATTCAGAGGCATTGCACTTATGAAAAATGTTTTAAGATTACCAGCAGTAGGTCTAGCTACAACAGGGATTCTACTAATAATCTTATTGAAGGCAGCTACAAAATCCCTCATGCTCATTTGAGGCTATTTTTTGATGGATTTCAATTTTGTCAATAAAAGATGCTCATCTTCTGCTGTCTTAAAATGATCTTCAAATGTTGTTCTCATCGCATTCCAATTGGTGATGGAATCATCATCCAGATGATAAAACCAATCCACTACACTATTTGTTAAAGTCTCAACAAATAATCTCACAGCAACGTCCTCATGTGCAACCCCTAAAATATGAGTAGCAGCAAAGAAGACTTTAATATGTTCATCAGTGGTGACTTTTCCATCTCCTGAAAACTTAGGAAAAGTTTTCCTTGACCCAGCAGGGAGTGGGTGATAAGTTGTTAGTGCTAGTGGTACCATGAAGTTTTCCTTGACCCAGCCATGACAGTTCTAGCACAATATGGTGGAAAATTAACAACTGGGGGAGTAGTAGTACCATGAAGTGTTAACACTTGACAAGTGTTTTGTGAAGTGCTTTGATTTCTAATAGGAGAAGAAGGCCTACTCTGACTTTTCCTTTCTCCTTTCTTTTTAGGAACTTCTAGGATGGGAAAACCAAGCTTTGCTAATGTATCAAATGTAGGATCTCGTCCACCTTGTTCTCTGGTACTCCTAAGGAATCTTATTTGCTCCAGGATGATGTAGCTTACTGATCAAATGACTGTTTGTGTCCCCAATAGAGTCACCAAAAATCTGTTAGTAAATAGATTTGTCCTTTCTTGTTTCTTATGGAAATAACTCTTAATGCCCCAATGATGAACAATATCTAGTTACAACAATTGAAAAGCCATTTTCTGGTTACCGGCTTTTCTCTGAATTGGTAGGTACAGCTCCCTATGTGAATGGTATTCAAGGAATTATGCTTTGTTCCTAAAACTAATGCGGGGTATGCTCTTAACCTGAGAGCAGAAGAGGCAAACCAAATTAAGCCTAAACAGGACTTAATCTAGGCAAGGAGAGCTTTCTAATCTAAGAACCAAGTTGCAGAACTCACACATCTTATGAATTCATACACTCAACACTAACTAATCTACAACAACTACTAACAAAGATATAAATGAAATGATGAAAAATTCTAATGAATCCTTCTCCGAATATCCCACAGCACATCCTACTGAGGTTCATTCACATCCTCAAAACAAAGGAATGAAACATCCTTTCCTTCCTACTGCAACTTAGATTAAGAGAAAGAATCATAGAATTAACAACCAACAACTAACTGGAACAGAAAATCATTGACATAAAACACTTTCAATTATCTCTGCAACATCAAGTCTCTTACACCAACAATTTTGCCGACCTTTTCCTTTACTTTTACAACAGTATTATAGAGATTACATCATACGACCTTCCTGAGAATGCCAAGTGTTTCAACTTCTGAAATTTGAAAGGACTTAGGACAGATGCTCTCAAAATTACAACAAGAAGGAGCCAAAATGACTTTGACTCTTCATCTTATTCGCCTTGAAGAAGGTGAAATGAAAAGACTTCATCAATCCAATATGATTTACAATAAAACATCAAAATTAATGAATCATAAAATGGAAATGACACTAGACAACTGCATGCTAGTACTCATGAAGGAATTATCACTGCCAACATTCACTCTCTGTGCTATTGAAATGAATCTAACATAACTCAAGTCCCCTGATCAGAGCGACATATTCCCTGTTTATAAATGTTCAACCATTGCACTGTACCAAACCTCTTCTTTGTCTTCATTTAATAGTCTTTTCTTTTATGCCAAGCTCGGGTGTCAAACCACGTGATGAAATCCCACTTTGCCTCTAAGAATCTTCCTCCCAATCAAGGGAAAATGGTAACCGTAGATTCACCTCCGCCGATGAGTCTTTGGGACCCACCACCACGCGTCTGCATCTTGCATGATCGCATAACATGTTTTTAAATTCATGTGATCATGCGACCACTTTATGAATGTGGCAATATTTAATAACTATTCCATCTCATCATCACACTTGTGATGTTGGCCTTCATGGGTCCTAGCAAAACACACTCCCATTTGCCCGAGCTTTCATTTCACCTTGTCGCAGAAAACACTAACTGAGTGAGTGATTACACGTGGCATGATCCCGCATGATCACATAGAATCTCCCACACCATAGCGGAAAAGAGGGAAGCCATCGATTAAGTATCTACCACTCTTTCAGACCCACGGGCTATGTGTCCACCTCCCGCTAAACCGCAAAGCATATTCCTTCCCACAGTGGGAAAGCGGGAACCATGGATTTGGAACCAAGAATATTCTAACCGCGTACAAAAGCTTTTGGACCCACCAACACGTGGCACAATCTTGCATGATCGCATAGCAATATTTAAATCTATGCGATCATGTGACTACTCCTCTTTCCTTCGCATTTTCATTGGATATCCACCTGTCAACTGTGAGACCTTTCTATCTACGTGGGACCCATTGTCGCATGATCGCATAGCAATATTTTAATCTATGCGATCATGCCATCACTCTATGATTGGTCAACTCTAAGGATCTTCGATCCCACCTGGACATGTGAAAGGATCTTGGGAACGCTTGTTGTTGTCAACCGTCTTGTCTTTTCTCATCGGACACAGAATTGCTATGTGTCTTTATCCCGCTATCCTGCCAAGATAACATGACATCATTTAGGGAAAGCGGCAACCACAAATTCATTAAGAGTTGCAAAGGGGTTAAGCAAATAGCTAGTGCACAAGGCATGACAACTGCAGATGAAATCTCTCGGGCCCATCGGAACACGTGGTGAGATCTCACATGATCGCAAGATAGTTCTTTCAGTCTTGCAATCTTGCGACCTTTGTTGATTCTTCTTTAGCACACCACATAGTATAAATGCCTTCGGATCCATCGCTCCACGTGTCTCAATCCCACTATGCCACAAAGAAAGGCTACTATCGATTCTGACCAAAATGAAAATATGAACCGAGCCCGCATCTGCTGAGGAGTCCACGTGGTTGCATCTCGCATGATCGCAAGACCGATTTCTCAGTCATGTGATCTTGTGGGAATCGTAGATCTGGGGACCTTAGGGCTTCCACTGTCTTGTCATTGACTTTTCACCACTGCTCGGGCTCCCATTTCGTATTGTCGCATGATCACAAGGTACTATTTTATTTCTTGTGATCATGCGACCGCTTTGAAGAGAAGCACTTCTTTGAAACATACATAGTCAATAACCATGATACTTATGCACATGCCTCTTAATACTATAAAGTTTGGCTTCATTGAATCTTAATCATCTCTGCACTAAGAAGCTCCCAGTGAATTGGATTTAAATAATGAACTTCTTTCAAAATTACCATAATGAAACCTTGTCCAAAAAGATCCCAAATAATCTTCAGTGCAATCCATTCCATGACTATCCACGCTTTGCTTTTTGCAATGTACACACTATTATATAAAGTGAAATCTGAATGATTCAATGCTGATTTTGTCACAACATCCATCACATGAAGAGTCCTCTCCTGATTCTTTTGAATGTTTGAAACTCAAACATCATTCCTCTTATTGAAAAGATCATCAATAGAGCACCATTTTCTTTGCCAGGTTGGGGTCTATAACCTACCCAATGTAGAAAGACCTTTAGAACAACCCACCCGGCTCAGAGAAAGAAAAGCAATGATAGGGAAACCTGGAAAAGAAAGCCTACCTAAAAAGACTTAGACCTAGACTGAGACATGACCAGACATAGCTATGAGATCAAAACCTTCCACTTTGACAGCATGGTTATGGGGTGAAAAGTTGGGCAACACAGTCTACTAGCATGTCTTCCATCTTGAGTTTCCACAACTCAAAGTTTGTGCGACTGAATTTTCCACCTCCTTTCTACTGTATGAAGAACTTTCCATCTCTTCCTGCAATAAGGTTATGAATACTCTACAACAATACTCCCACTAGACTAAAGATTAGCTCAAAAAACCCGTACCCTAACAAATAGAACCAAAACTGGCCAAGCTCTGATACCAACTGAAAGGAAACTAAGTGAGCGAAAAATAGTTCCCTATGCTAAACTCTGAAGGAGAGGACCGTGCAAATTCAGATTTAACCCTTATCAATTACAAAATGTTAATACAATTAACTTAGATGTTGCTGTAATAACATGAATACATGAAAAAAGAGAATGACACAATGATATACCCTAGGGAAAACATTTCGGTAAAAACCCCAGCACTCCAAAACCTGCACAATATATTAATCAAAACTGTTATAGTTTACAATACACTTGCAATGCAAGTTCTTTCAGGAGATCATAAACACTTGAAGACAAATTTGACATCATAAAATTTTCCAACAATACACTCACTTCTCATCAGAATTCGCAACCCTAAAAAATGCTTATATCATGCACTTCCCTTTTTAGGGTAACTTCCAAAGAACAACTGTATTAGGGTTTTACCATTCTCCGTGAAAATAGGAACCCAAAAAATTTATCAGTTTCCACATGTCTTGCATGTCTTCACCTATCATCGAATCTTTCACAATTAGCTCTTACAAATATTAATGACCATCATAGGAATCCATCATAACCGTTTCAGTCATGATCACCTTACACATTGTCCAAAGTGCCGACATTTAGCAAATAACAAATGTAAGGAAATATACAAGGTTGAGACACCTTATTCTTAACATGTGTGTGTGTGTGTGAAAAATGTGAGCAAAGTGTATGCCCCCATGTTAAAGTATTGCAAACACCTTAACGAGAGCAATGGATTTAACAGAGAATACATGCATCCATGAGAAACATTTCCATGGTGAAATTCTCCCAAGAAAGGACAAATAAAGGGAAATGAACACATGAAAAAGATAGCACAAAAAGGGATGTACCAAATTTAGGGTCAATATGATCATATGATAATATGTGATATATTATGTCAAAATGAAATGTCATCATTCCTCAAAGGATGTAGAACTATAACACAATGGAAGAAAAGCACATAAGAGTTACCAAGAAGAGACTTTTTGGACCGACATGACAAAGACCAAAAATAATAGGTGTCTATTATTTTGCGTCATCCCAACTAGAAAACACAAAGGCACTTTGATGAATAGTGGAATAGGCACAACATAACATGTAACAAAATATAGAAGAAGAGGGATACAAATAGAAGAATGTTTACGACATGGTGATTCCTTTATCACCTTGCACCAATAGAGCAACAAGGGTCATTTAAAGAAATCTAAAAAAGCTTGTAACAAGTAGCACATCACAAGGGAAACACATTACAATGGGAAAACCCACAAAATCCACCACATAAGAGGAGCTAATCAAGTGTGTTGCTTTCCCCTATCTCAGTCAATAGTGTTTAGGGAAGGTGGAGAACTCGCAAGAGGAGAAACATCAAGCACAACAGATGGAACAATAGCCAGTTCCAAAAAAGGACCATGCTATGAAGATAGGCCATTGTGTTCAATGCTAGGAGTAATAGATAACTGGTGTAAAAGAATAGATGGTAAATCATGATCAATATCAATAGTCTCATAGTCATCAGAATCACTAGCATCAATATCTTTGTTAGAATCATGAACATCATCATCAAGAGTATCTTCTTCTTCTAGATTAATTGTAATAGAATATAAGATAGGAATAACATTGTCATGTTTTTTTATTTTTTTTTTATTTAAATTCACTTCCTCCATAGGCTCAAACATGTGTTGGTCAAAGAGAAGCAAAGTATGTGGAGGCATATGAGGTGAAGAAATGTTTTGGGAAGCACCTTGACGGGATCTAGCTCAATGCTTGTGGCAATGATCATGGGCATGATGGTTATGTTTGGTCTTGCTAGAAATTTGATTTGGGATAGGATCAATCAACATCGAGTCATTTTCTTCTTTAGGAGGAAGAAGGGAAGGATCCATAGTAGGTTGAGAGATGGGCTAAAAAGTATGTAGATAAGAAATAGGAAGAGGAGCTATAGTGGTGTAGGAAGAAGTCCACGTCCAGGATCATCCTTAGGTTTGCTAAGTTCACAAATATTTTTAATCTTGTAGGCTTGCTATGATAGAAAGAGATAGTTAGGATGAGTTTGAGTTGGTTGAGGCATATAAGGCCAAAAGAAATCAAGGTCAACTAAGTCTCTAGGCATGAAAGGATGATAAAGACTATGATTAACAGTCATGATCTCTTTGTTATGAGGGAATTTAACACATTTATGGATAGGAGAAGCCACAAATTTCATGGAGGTAAGCCAAGGAAGACCAATTTTGACTTGGAATTGATCAAAAGTAGGAATGGCAGTGAAAGTAGCGTCTAAAAATTTACCACCAACTTCCATAGGAAATGAAATAGAACCATGGGAAGGATAAATGAAACCATTGCAAGTTTGAATCAAGACATTATATTTATTAGAGAAATATTTTTTCAATTGTTTACTAAATAGATGTTCTTTAGTTAGCACATTTACCATGCAAGTGGGACTAACAAGGGTACCACGAGAAGGAATGCCATTAACCCTAGCAACAATGTAGAGAGGACCATCTGGTGCTTTAATTGTCTCAGTAAGATCAAAGGTAATGCAAGATTAAGGAGAAGGTTGAGATTTAGGTTTAACTTTAGATTGGACATGTTCAACTTAGTTAACAACATGATTGGCTTCATCAAATTTCTTGTCATAGTCAATGCACTAGGAAGATGGTTGTTCAATAGTATTGGTTGAATGAGATGGAAAAGGATTGGTGTAGATTTGCAAATTTTGATTAGGAGGTGCAAATGATTTGTTTCTATTGTTAAGGTTGGCATCCATGGATATAGAATTAGAAAGGTCTTGAACAACATTTTTCAATTGAAAGAACTTTTTAGTATCATGACGGGGTTGATGATGGAATTGATAGAAAAATTTGGGATCAAACTCTTTGGAATTAGGTTTAGATGGGTCAATTGGTTTGCCAGGAGGAAGTGTTAACACATTAGCATTCATTAACTTCAACATCACATTATCCAAAGATTGAAAGATGATAAGAATGAGCAGGTCTAAAAATAGATAACAAAGGAGCCACACCTTTGGATGTTGTTGCCACTTGTTCATCAACAGTGTTGGATGAATTGTTGATTTTGTTATATTTGTTTGGCTTCTGAAATTTGTTGAAATTGGATGCAGCATCACTCTTATCAATGGGGACATGATCCATTGGAGTGGTGCTCTCAAATTGACTCACTTGTAGTTGATAATGATGAAGCACTACACACAATTGTGAAAAGGAAGAGAACTTAGAAAAAAGAATCTTATCTCTAATGTCTTTTTGTAAATTAGCAATAAAATGTGTTGTATATCAACATTAGGAACATGATAAGAAACCTAAGCATGCAAATGCTTAAATATACCACTGAAATCACTAGCTTTTTCTTTAACACCTTGTTTACAAGGCATTAGATTTTTCAAACATATTTTAGGACCAATGTTATTTTGAAATCGTTAAATAAAAGCATTAGTAATATTGTGGAAGGAATCAATGGAATAAGGAGGAAAAGAACAATACTACCAAGTTTTTTTCTCAAAAGCTTCTAGTAAATAATGTTTCCATGAACCTATGGTCATGAGAGAAATCAATACACAATATTTGGAAAGTGTTGACATGAGTCATAGGATCACCCTTAGCATTATAAGTTTCAAGATGAGGAATCTTAATACTTTGTGGAATAACAACATGAATAATATCCATAGACAAAGGACAACAATGTCACAAGTAGGAATGTTGAACTTTGATTGAGTCATAGAAGCTATTTTCCACTACAAAGAAGACATAGTTTGAGCCAAGCTATTGAGGGTAGAATCTATAGAATAAATGGTAGCTAGAGAAACATGAGAAATGTTAGAAGCATTGTTGGAAATAGAAGGAATGTTTGAATATGAAAAGGGTACACTATGATAGGTGGGCATAGATTAAGGAAATGAAACACATGGAATACTTGAAGGAATAGAACGAAGAATGGGATTAGGAAGACTCACATGTGTAGGATTGTAAGTTTGAATTGAAGTTGTGATGATAGGTGTAATACCCCAAAAATGGGTTATAGGTTCATTAACCTCTTATATCTTCAAATTTGAATGAAATCGACATCAAAATCCTAACCTAAGGCACATTTGCACATTATCAAATTTAATTGATTATCCTAAATTTTGCATTGGGGAATGTTCCAGCAATATTCCTATATTATCCTAATTATCTTTAATTTAATGATTATTTGGCGATAAGTCCTGTTTATCCTAAAGTTTGATTAATTGAATATTCTAAATATTTAATTAATCAGATTTAATACTGCCACTTAATTATTTGATTACATTTAATTATATTTATTCCTAAATTGTATTATTTAATTTTGACAATAAATCTAAAATCTCATGACTAATTGATTAAATTCTTATTTAATTAATTAAAGTCAATTGTCAATTTTTACTAATATAGTTTTAGAATAAAGTTTGATTTAATAATTGATTAACCCATAAATCAATTGTTTTAATTCAAAAATCAGTTAAGTTGAGGATAAATCACTTTATTTATTTAATTAATTCATAATTAATTGTGCCCATTCAAAGAGCAGTTAAACTCAAAATCTGAAAATCAATGCAAGTTGTTAACTTTTGGAAACTCAATAATCTATTTTGAGTTCAAAGCTGATCTAAACTTTTGATTTGAGTTAAAAAGTTGTTCTTGCATGCTTTTGCATGATTTTGTGAGTTAATTATCTTTGATTTCTTGTTAACTCAAAAACCAACCCGAGTTTATCAAGAGTGATTTATGGCTTTTCTCTTGCATCCTCAAAGCCCTGGATTTCTATAAAACCAAGGCTCAGCTCTTCATAATTAAGGACTCTCAAATTTGCACAATTACTCTGGTGAATTGGTGATTGAAGGATTGAGTATTTGCGACAGGCGATTTGTGAGATCTTTCATAGTTGATTATTTAGCTTTTGCATAGTTTCCCATTCATAATTTCATAATCATTCAAAACATTTTTAGATCAAATCTGCATTCCAATTCATTCATTCTAGATTAATTTCATACATTTTTTCATATTATTGCACAGAAAATCCAAAAATATAGCTTAATCTACATTCATATAGTTTTCATTCTTTGCATTCAAATCCTCTGTTTAGGTGTTGCATTGTCACTAGTCTCGGTCTGATCTAAGAGTATCATACTCACACCTACTAGAAGGTAGTAAATCGCCTAGTTAGTTTAGTTTCCATTTCATCGCATGATTTCAGTTTTTACTAACCTCTAATGTTTTACTGAAGTGTTGTGTCTACAGCTAGGTACAAAATTCACACACACATTTATTGCACCCACTGTGGGGCCCTGAAACGGGTTTCCATCATCTTTCTACCAAATTCTATCACTTGTCATTTTCTTGTTAAAACTGTGATTTTTATTTTCTGTCTATACATTTTTCGTACGACTTTTGTCAGAAAGTCATTTCGGGAAATACCCACTATAATATGACAGGTTTAGATTTCAAAGCTCATATCAGAGAGTACACATTGTCGTTTGGGAGACCGATTGTCGTATGAGCGGATACCCACAGTCGTACGAGTTTCCAGATTGTCATCTGGGAGGTAACCCACTATCGTACGAGTTTTGACTCTAAAATTCAATTGTCATTTTATATTTTTTGGTAGTTTTCAGATTTGGTTTTGAGATTTGGACTAACAGCTAACCCTAACAATTGAAATCTTCTATTTTTGACTGATACTTGTCGAATCTGATTGGATAAAGCGTAACTAAATTGCTAGAACAGGTAAAAATCTACTAAGTGTGTTGTAAGGAATTCAGGTATTCTTCTCAAGCTGATAATATTTCAATTTGGATTAAAATGAACTCTCACGTGTCAAGCTTGTGTGATTTTCTTGCTTTCATATCATAAAATTCATTTTGAGCTATAAAATGAACAGATTTTCTTTCTTCGTATCTTTTACACATAGTAAATAGGCCCTATGAACACTATTTGTGGATGATCTTGAGAGATCAAGCTTCTTTAGCTTGTTTATTCATGTGAAGCTCCTCTTGATGAAGGATCCCCTTGTAGGTAGGGAAGGTACTGAGAAAGTCTCACGTTCTACTAGATTCATGTGTCTTCAACTTTTGATTGATACATTCTCTCTTCGGAGAGGTTGATAGATCATAAGCAGTTGACGTCATAGATCTTTGTGAGATAATCTTGGTCTTAGCGTGTTGGATTAATCTGTCTGCTTTGTCTTGGTGAAGTGAAGAGGTTAGGGGATTATGCTCTACTTCCTTTTTGGATAGTACCAGAAACCCAGATCCTTGAATCTGATCTAGTCCCCCTGTGGTATCTTTTGTGAGTCACCTTTAGAGAGGGTTAACTGTAGTGGACATTCCCTTAATTGGGTCAACCATGTGGATGAAACCTCAAGCGGTAATAGCCATTTTCACCGTGGTAGCAGCAGCTGCTATATAAATGTCCTTGTTGAGGAAATATTCATAGGTGTGGTCTCTTGTTGGGCTGTCAGATCTCCCCAGCAGCTCCTGATTAATTAATTTCTCAGACTGTGTTGAAACCATGGTGTGCCTGGATTGGAGTTCACCCTCTTGAGATCACAAAAGTTGTAGAGTCAGACTATTACTACAAACCCTAGTGAGGCCAAATTTTTATTTTTCTAGGAATATGTGCATTATTGAAAAACTTTTTGGAACATACACAATTAGCACTTCTAGGGATTAGTACATTCAGTCACTTGATTGTTCATGCACAAGGTTTCTTTGTCCCCTGTTCATTATTTTTAGACGTGCTTGGAATCACTTGCTTGCTATTTTGCATGCTTGTTATCTATTTGACTACTGAAAATGAATGATCTCAGAATAATCTTCAAACCTGGATAGAGAAATTTGTGAACAATCTAAAATTGAAAACCTAAAAACTTGCACAATTTGAAGTAAACATCCTTTATGGAGTCAAAAGTCATCCCATTGTCAGAAAGTTGTACGAGTTTTGGCAAGTGTCATTTCAAAACCCCTGTATTGTCGTATGATAGCTTGTATAGTGTCGTACGAGTTTTTCCACCAGTCAAAAACAAAAGTAAAAAAATTTGCTATCAACTATCATAAGAGTTTTGAAATTGTTGTACAAGTTTGTCAATTGTTATTTCATAGCATACCCACTATCGTATGATCTTGCAGAAAGTCGTTTGAGAAAAATTGCCAGAATTGTCAGAAACTCAATTTTCACAGCCTATTTCCAGAATCTGTTGAACAAACCACTGTGTCAGGAATAGAGCAAAAACTAGAAAAAATTCATTCATTTTCCTCAAGTGAGCCTTTGAGTTTGATCTTGCCTTCTGGATTATTGATTTGAGTCTTTTTCATCTTGTGTCAAAAACCTTGTCAACATTATCTTCAAATTCAATCTTTTTGCCTAAATGACTAAGTGTTGTGAGCTCATGCCCACCATCTGTTGGGCATCTACCCACACTATTGTGGCATAGTATCCTTCATTTATGTTTGATCTATTCTTTAATCACTTCAATCTTGACAAGGTTGCATCATTCGATCTTCTTGAATCAATTCATTCTTTGGTTGTTTTCATCTTATTCTTTGGCTTCACCCAAGGTTAATGGTGGAAACTAGAGCTTCATCACATAAGAAATCCAGAGAAGTGTTTAGCACCGCACCTTTGACTATTCAGAAGGGTCCCACTCTTGAGCAACTCTACAATTCTGGTCTTTACAAAGATGACGGTCTTGGCAATTTTTGATTGAAAACTGGTTACATACCCCCTCTATCAACTCATAGAGGTAATCAACAAACCCCTCCTCAATCTAATCTAGGGAGCCCTAAAACTCCTAACATGTCTCACAAAGGGACACATCACGGGTCTCAAGGACACCAATCTCAACATGGTATGGATCAAGAACCTATGCCTTCTGAAATTGTTCGATATCAAAACGATGATGACTTCTAAAGAATGCTAAAACATTTCTTGAAGGAAGATAGAGAAGCATACTTTCTAGAGTTAGCTCATCAAGGAGCTAAAATTCCTCCAAACTTTAATGTGGAAGATATCATTACACATGAGGAAGAAACTCCTATCACGGCTATGATGAAACAAATGCATTCCATGCAAGTCAAGCTTAACAAACTTGAGAAAGAAAAGGAACCTAAAAAGTTCTCCATGGAGGCTCTATGTCCTTTTCCATTTGATAAAGACTTGTACATGCCGCGATTCCCTAAAAGAGTGGAGATGCCTAAATATGACAAGTATGATGGAAACTCTGACCCTCAAGATCATGTCAGAGAATTTTGTACTCAATCTATGGAGTTTATGCACAAACCAACCTACTTAATACGTCTTTTCCCTCGATCTCTGGGAGGAGAATCCATTCATTGGTTCTCTAGAATGCCCCCTACTATCAAAACTTTTGAGGAGTTAATCAAATTATTCTATCAACAATACTCCTACAATATTCAACATCTGATCACCATGATCGACATCTGCAATCTAAAACAATATCCAAGAGAACCATTCCTGACATTTCTCAAGAGGTGGAGGAAGAAATTTTCTCTATATGCTAGACCTATTCCGGAAACTGAGAAGCTAGAAATCTTCATCAACAATCTTGTTCTAGAAATCAACTACCCTTTACAAATGCAAAATCATACATCTTTTGACAAGATTGTGGATAATGCAATCAAAATTGAGAAAGTACTTATGAAAAAAGGACACATCACACTTCAAAAAGACAAGTATGAATCTGGATCTAGTTCTAAGGACACGAACAAAAACTCAAAACAAGAATAAAGGCATTGTCACAGATGGCATTGTTGATAATATCCATGCCCCATCTAAGGCACTTGCTTTCAATCTTATTGTTGGTACCCAAGCCATCAAAGCTTCTGAAGCCAAAGCCACAGAGTCCAATAAAAAGTCATCTGATTAGAAACCTTGGGCTATAGATCCTAATCACAAATTCACTCCTCTCGGAGAATCCTTGGAATCTACCATGAAAACTCTATTGGAAAATAAAATCATCTACTTGCCTAAGGTGAAAGTCTTTGATCCAGAACCTAAATCGAAATGGTGGAGAGAGAACGATTTCTGTGAATTCCATCACAACAAAGGTTATAAGACTAATAACTGTATTCACTTGAAGCACATTATACAAGACAAAATTGATAATGGTGACATCATGATTGAAAATCATAAGAGTAATAATGATCATACAAAATTCACAAAACCATTTCCTAAACATGGTAAAGAAGATTCTTCTTCTCGGTCTAATATGGGTGCTAAAGTCAATTATGCCTACTCTGGAAACAATGTTGTCATCAATATGGTTGAACCATGTCTATCTGAGCATTGCAATGTCATCACAATTGTAAGAAGAGATAGAGAAAATCAATCAGTTAATGCAGTTACTCGATCACAAGCTCAAGCACACCTACAAGGACAAATACTAGATTCATCCAATGTCCCTAAGGTGCCTTTCAATCTTTCATTTGATTCTAAATAGAAGGCTACATCTAAATCTTCCAATCCTAAAGACATGAGACCTACTTCATACAGTATTGTCCAACAACTTCAACACACAAATGCTAAAATCTCCATGTTTGAGTTGCTTCAGATATCTCCAGCTCATAGAGCCATTCTAGACAAAGCTCTGCTCAGATCCAATGTTCCTGGCGACCTTGATTTAGACAGATTCCAGACTATGGTTGGTCATCTTGTGTCTCCTTAGTATATCTCCTTTTTAGAGGAAGATGATAACTCCTTGAGTCATCCACATAACTAGCCCTTGCATATTGAAGCCTTGATCCAAAATCGTCGTCTCAAACATGTGTTGATAGATAGGGGCGCTAGACTAAACATTTGTTCTTTCAGCTTGATTACACAATTGGAATTTTTAGAAATGGCCATTGATCCCAGGAAGAAGATAACTATCAAAGCATATGATGAGAAAGAAAGATCTTCTAAGGGAACTATTGTCTTACCTATCAGAATAGGTCATGTCATCAGAGATACTATATGTCAAGTTCTTGATCTAAATTTGGCTTACAATATCCTTCTAGGAAGACCCTGGATACATGAAATGAAAGCCATACCCTCTACATTCGATCAGTGTTTGAAGTTTCCTTATGAAGGAGTAGAGGTGACGATTCCAGCTGATCTGTATACAACTTGCAATACCTTGAAAGAGAATGCCAATAAACTTGTTCCTAATAATAGAGAATCTTCCACTAAGTAGCTAGACGTTGCTTCAACATCCAAGATAGAAGACATTTCTAAAGAGGTTGAGATCAAAGAAAATGGTATGGGAGAATATAATATAGCACCAATCTTATCTTTGACATCTCTCCCTATCTCACCTAAGTCTTATGGGCAAACTCTAAAATAGTCCAAGCTAGAGTCTAAAGAACCTCTTGAAGCATATATAGGAAATTTTGTTTCAGAACAAGTATCTAAACATGAGTTTGAAGAAGATGAAGCTGTGCTTGCATGGCTATACAAAGATGAACCTAAGTCTCAAGTTGTTAAAAAATGTGATGCTAAAATACCGAGTATCCCTTCTAAGTCATATGGCCCAGGGGATAAATTGATCACAAAAATGGGATATAAAGGAAAAGGACCTCTAGGACTACAGGGTAAAAGTCTTTTGTCACCTCTTGATCATCGTGGCTGAGAAAACAAGAATACAATAGGTCTAGGATACATGAAGAAGCCTTTCTATCTTAGCAAGAACTCCCCGCATGTTCTAGAACAAATTGAGCCTTCCGTAGTAAATCAACTAAAGGGGGAAATAAATGAACAATCTAATAGTGATGATTCAGACACCACTGAAGATCTCATTCCCTATGAGCATTTGCCTAAAGAAATAAGAGACCTCCTTGAAGCTGAAGATGATCTAATAAAAATAATTAATGTAGTAGAAACACAAGAACCTACTATAGAGCAAGAGATAATTACAACACAAGAACCAACTAATCTCGAAGGCAATCAAAAAGTGGAAGGTGGTAGTTATTTTGAGATAGATTCCCATGAGTATGAATTCAAATCAGAATTTGAGGGTAACCCTTTTGGGGGTATTCATCCAGACTTTACTCATGTTCTTAGATTTCCTAGAGTTCTAGATGAAGAAACAAAAGATTAATCAAATGACTATGACTGGGGAGTCATTCCAGAACCAGATGAACTTATTACAGAAAAGCATGTTGATGTTATTCACCAATACACACCTAAACCCATGTAAGTCTAGAGCGAAATGATGAACTTATCGAGTCTGATTCACCGATGGCTAAAGTGGATTTCCACAATGACATTGAGCCTATTCATGAATTGAATGTCTTAAGTTGTAATATCACCTTTGAACTTGAGCATTAGGTTAGGACCAATGATGATAGATCCATATCCATAAACACCCTTTCCCAATCTTTCACCACTTTGACTATCCAACGCCCTGACCTTCTTGACATAACGTCCACAAATATGAGCCAAGGGATTTATACCTTTTCCAATGACTATGCTCTTGCTTTCTACCTCAATGCAGTTGAGCCCATGAGGACTTCCATAAGTGAACCGAGCGTTAGCATGACAGAGTCAGACATCAAGTATCTTAGTCAGAAAAATAAGAATAAGAATAAAAAGAAAAGGAGTTCTGAGGGTGAAAACCACTTTGTGGCAATCTCAGAACCTACAAAAGTAAAAATAAAAGATATATCCGAAGGTGAAAACCTCTATGAGGTGCCTAAGGATGAGATATTTGATGTCCTTCCTATTCATTTACAAGATAGATCTCTAGTTCTAATTGAGCCCACTCAATCTATCAATTTGGGAACAATAGAAGAACCACAGTTGATCCGTGTAGCACAATCTTTATCAAAAGAAGAGAAGCAAAAATTTACAACATTCCTAACAGAGAAGAAGATCAACTTTGCATGGAAATATTTAGATATGCCAGGGTTGGATCTTGATCTTATAATGCACCATTTATCTATAGCTCCAAACATTAAACCTGTTAAGCAAAAATTGAGAAAGATGCATCCACATGTTGCACTCTTGGTAAAGGCTGAATTAGAGAAGCTCCTAAAAGCCGTATTTATCTGAGTTATTGATTATGCGGAATGGATCTCTAATATTGTACCTATTTCAAAACCAAATAAATCTATAAGAGTATGCACAGATTTTAGAGATGTAAACAAGGCATGCCCTAAGGATGATTTTCCATTACCTAACATTGATATGATAGTGGACATGACTGCAGGCTTTGAGATGTATTCTTTAATTGATGGTTTTTCTAGATATAATCAAATCAAAATTGCTCCAGAAGATCAAGAGAAAACTTCTTTCACATGTGCATGGGGTACCTTCTATTGGAATGTCATGCCATTTGGGCTTAAGAATGCTGGTGCTACATATCAGAGAGCTATGACATCTATCTTTCATGACATGATGCATCAAACTATGTAGGATTATGTTGATGATACTTTGGCTAAATCTATGATTAGAGCTAAACATCTAAATGACTTGAGCAAGATACTAGATAGAATGGAAAAATTTAGTCCAAGACTAAATATTAAGAAGTGTGCTTTTGGTGTCACTTCTGGAAAGCTCTTAGGATACATAGTTTCAAAGAAGGGCATTAAAGTTGATCCAGCTAAAGTAAAGGCTATAATGGAGATGCAACCCCCAAAGAATATTAGTCAAATGAGAACATTGTAAGGGAGGGTTCAATCTATCAGGTGCTTCATATCTCAGCTAGCAGACATATCACAACCTTTTACAAAGACATTACATAAAGGTGTGACCTTTGCATGGAGTGAGGAATGTGAGAAGAATTTTAATCATATCAAGAAATATCTATCAAATCCTCCTATCTTGATGCCTCCCATTCAAGGGAAGCCTTTGATCTTATATGTCTCCACTACAGATACATCACTGGGGGCATTGCTTGCACAACATGATGAGAATAAAAAGGAGAGAGCTATATACTATATCAGTAGAACATTGGTGGCATATGAAAAGAACTATTCAATGATTGAGAAAGCTTTTCTTGTTGTGATCTTTGCATCACAGAACCTAAGACATTATATGTTGGCTCATACCACACATTTAGTAGCTACGATTGATCCACTAAAGTACCTACTAAGCAAAGCTGCCCTCACAGGTAGATTAGCTAAATGGGTCATGCTCTTAAGTGAATTTGATATTGAATATGTTGAAAGAAAAGCTATAAAAGTATAGGTTATTGTTGATCAATTAGTAGATGCACCTTTACTTGATGATACACCACTACAAATGGAATTCCCAGATTCCTCTATCATGAATCTTTCTTCTAGAGAATGGCAATTATTCTTTGATGACTCCTATACACAGAATGGATCTGGAGCGGGCATATTTTTCATAACTCCTCAAGGATACTCAATCCCAAAGACATTTAGAATCAAGTTTCCTTGCACAAACAATATTTCTGAATATGAAGCCCTTCTTAATGGCATGAAAATGGCAATTAAGTGGAGAGTAACATAATTACACATTCATGGGGACCCACAACTTGTAATCCATCAAGTCAATGATGTGTACCAAACTAAGGATGAAAAACTCATTCCATACAAGAGAATGGTAGATGACCTCAAGAAATATTTCATATCTATCACATTTGAGAAAATACCTAGGACAGAGAATAAGGTTATCGATGTAATGGAAACATTATCTACTTTATTACAGCAGCCTGAACATGAGCTACGCTACGAGTTCCTGGTGGAAGCACTATCTTATCCTGCATATGAATCCCCTGAAACCCACATGATTTGCACTGTTGTAGGTCATGATTCATCCAGATATAAAAACCTATTCTCCTATCTCCAAGACCAAATCATTCCCAATACCTTCAACCATCATGAAAAGAGATACCTTATTCGTAATGCCTCCCGATATGTCATCATTGGTCATGATCTTTACAAATGAGGTCTAGATGGTAAACTACTTAGATGTTTAGAATGGAAAGAGTCTCAGCATGTGTTAGAGGAAGTCCATGATGGTATTTGTGGGTCACACTCAAACGGTTTAACACTAGCTCAAAAACTTATTAGGGCTGGGTACTATTGGCCAGAAATGGAGAAAGAGTCTATCAAGTTTGCTAAGAACTATCAAAAGTACCAAGTACATGGAAACTTAATTCATGCTCCAGGGAGAGATCTAATTCCCTTGACTACACAATGGCCTTTTCATCAATGGGCCTTTGGTCTTATAGGAGCTATACATCCTCATTCTTCTAATGGACATACCCATATAATCATAGCTACAAATTATTTTACAAAATGGGTAGAAGTAGTTCCTTTGACACAAGCAACTAGAAAACAAATATCTATGTTCATCTTGAACTACATCATATGCCGGTATGGTATTCCACATTCTATAGTCATAGATAATGGTGGACAATTCAAGAACAAAGACTTAGATGATCTATGTGCCAAACTCAAGATAACACAACATTGGTCATCTATCTACTATCCTCAAGGGAATGGACAAGAAGAGGCTTCTAACAAGAATCTATTGAAAATGTTGCACTGTACAGTTAATAAAATAGGAAGAGACTGACATCTCATAATCAATCCAGCTCTCTGGGCCTACAGAAAAAGTATCAGAACACCCACTAGGGCTACACCATTCACTTTAGTTTATGGGTCTGAAGTGGTACTACCTATTGAGGTTGAAATCCCATCACTAAGAATTAGAATGCATGGTCTATTAACTGATGATGATTACAGAGTGTCTAGGTTGCAAGAACTTGAACTACTAGATGAGTGCAGACAAGCAGCGTATGATCATCTTAGAGTATATTAGAAAAGAATGTCAAGAGGCTACAACAAGAAAGTCAGACACAAAGAATTTCAGGTTGGTGATCTAGTCTTGAGAGAGAATCCTCAAAATCAATCACATAAAGGGCACAAGGGGAAGTTTGAACCCAACTAGCTAGGTCCCTTTGTAATCACTGCTACTTTTGGCTCTGGAGCCTATCAACTCTCAACAACTAAAGGAGAACAGCTCCGAGAACCAATCAACGTTCTCCATCTAAATAAATTCTATGCCTAAGGCATTCAGTCTATTGTAAAATGTCCTAAAAAAATCTTAAAAATTTGAAAAAGTCCTGAAAAAATGAACATCTTGGTGAAAACCTAGCGACGGGCACCTTGATGATCCACAATTTTTTTTTTTTTGAAAAATATCAAAAGTACAAAAAAAATTGGAAAAATGAAAAATACAAAAAAATGAGAAAAAGAAAAAGTGCCTTGGTGAAACCTGGAAACGGGCACCTTGGTAGCAAAAATAGAATCTCTACCAAGATGGTGAAAACTTGGAAAATAGGTGCCACTTGTCCAAAACGCTCCATCTATCAACACAATCTTGGTCTTTCCTGGCTTTCGGTCTTGCTTTAGTTTGTACATATTTCCCAGTTTGTTCTTGCTTTCCTATTTTCAATAAGTCAATCTATACACCAATTGGCTCAAGCGTCTGTATCCTATCAATGTTCTAACTTGGGGGCAATCAAAGACATATCCTATGGCCTCCAATATATCTTAGACGTATCATATCCAGTCAGAGTCCTTTGAAGCTTCATTTGAGTCAATCAGTCAGTCTCATCTCCAGAAAGGATTTTGCATCTACAACAACACAATCAAACATCAAATTGAAAACAATCTATGCTTTATACATGCTTTTATCTCCTTCTATGCTTACTGATTCACATTAAGATTTTGCATATTGTGTCCCTTCGAGCTTTTCGATGATGTCCTTTATAGGATTTAGAGAGAAATGAATGGGGGCATAATCTTTTCTTTGTTTTCTGCTTGTATGTGAAAATCTAACAACTTTGGAAATTTTGGATTGAAATGGTGTCTATCTATAAGAGCCTCTATCTCAAATTGGATGACCATGAGTACCTCGACCATTGATACCTAGAAAATTCAAAGAAGTTTGATCTAACTATTGTCTCTTTGAGTAAGTTCTTTCTCCTATTGTGAAATGCGATCTTACCTAAGGATGTGAATGATAAAGGGTCACTATGGGTAATTCACACTAGATTTAGAATGATCTCTTGACTACTTGATGTGATTGATTTGCAAGGTGTATTCTAGTCATCACAACGTTTATGTTCTGATGCTTATACAAATTGCTATATTAAAATGGACATGATATTCAGGTCATCCTGGCGTTTATGCCTTGGTGCTTATATCTAACCTGACATTCCAAAAACAAAATCAATATTCATATGTTCGTGGTTATTTGACCAGTGGGTGTTGTATTGATTCTTGAGCATACAAATCAGTATTCATATGTCTATGGTTTTATAAACTAGTGGGCATTGTATTGATTTATCTGGTTACCTAAAAAATTCAATGATGACAAATGACCGACACATGATCAGTGACTAGGTCCTAGGTCTTAGGTTGCATTTCATTTTGCATGTCATTTCACACTTTGCATGATTGCATGATCTCACAAATTGCTTGATAATCTTTAACAATCCTTCTAAAAACTATACTTAAATGACACACAAAGAGCTGAATCTCATACGAAGGTCTTTTCACATAAATACAAGTCTTCACAATCCCGGGTTAAACATCCTTTTTGACATAAGCCTAAGTACTTATCTTCCCCAATACCTGCAAAACATATCATGTGTATCATTGCATTATCATTACATATTCATAATCATTCATTCCATCTATTGCATTACATATATTTCCATACATACACTTTCCATAATCAGATACATTTGTATAACATTCATACATATGAAAGAAAATCATTACATTGCATTAATCCATACATACATTCTACTCTACTCATAACATTTACATCACATGATATCATCATATCATTCAAGTCTGTAATCTAAATCTGTAATCAAATCTTTCCTTAGTAATCAAGACAACAACCACATCTTGTTGCTAACTCATCAAAAGTCCTCATCGCTTGGGGCAAATCTATCATCTCTTGGGGTATATCAGATTCATCTAGTATCCTAAATCTATCTTGTAAACTGTACCAACTTTTCGTAACCATCAATTCATTAGTGTTATTTCCTTGGTTCTTCATAATTGATGGGTTCAGGATGCGATACCAATATGATTCATACAAGGACATTGAGGTCTGGAATCAGTCACTCACTTCTTCACAATCATAAGGTTCAAAATCAGGCATCTTGGCACTTTTTCGTAATCACCGGTTCATTGTTGATATAGCTAACATCATCTCGATTCTTGGTCATTCTGGGCCTGGGTCGATATCTCTTTTTAAATCTTTCAAATCTTTCAAATTAGTCTCATACATCTATATCATATCACAGACTATTCTTTGAACCACTACGTTTTGCACAGTGATTCAAAGAGGGGCAAAATGTAATACCCCAAAAATGGGTTATAGGTTCATTAACCTCTTATATCTTCAAATTCGAATGAAATCAACATCAAAGTCCTAACTTAAGGCACATTTGCACATTATTGAATTTAATTGATTATCCTAAATTTTGTATCGGGGAATATTCCTAGCAATATTCCTATATTATCCTAATTATCTTTAATTTAATGATTATTTGGTGATAAGTCATGTTTATCCTAAAGTTTGATTGATTGAATATTCTGAATATTTAATTAATTAGATTTAATACTGCCACTTAATTATTTAATTACATTTAATTATATTTATTTCTAAATTGTATGATTTAATTTTGACAATAAATCTAAAATCTCATGACTAATTGATTAAATTCTTATTTAATTAATTAAAGTCAATTGTCAATTTTTAATAATATAGTTTTAGAATAAAGTTTGATTTAATAATTGATTAACCCATAAATCAATTGTTTTAATTCAAAAATCAATTAAGTTGAGGATAAATCACTTTATTTATTTAATTAATTCATAATTAATTGTGCACACTCAAAGAGCAGTTAAACTCAAAATCTGAAAATCAATGCAAGTTGTTAACTTTTGGAAACTCAACAGTCTATTTTGAGTTCAAAATTGATCTAAACTTCTGATTTGAGTTAAAAAACTGTTCTTGCATGCTTTTGCATGATTTTGTGAGTTAATTATCTCTAATTTCTTGTTAACTCAAAAATCAACTTGAGTTTATCAAGAGTGATTTATGGCTTTTCTCTTGCATCCTCAAAGCCCTGGATTTCTATAAAACCAAGGCGCAGCTCTTCATAATTAAGGACTCTTGAATTTGCACAATTACTCTAGCGAATTGGCGATTGAAGGATTGAGTATTTGCGACAGGCGATTGTGAGATCTTTCATAGTTGATTATTTAGCTTTTGCATAGTTTCTCATTCATAGTTTCATACTCATTCACAACATTTTTAGATCAAATTTGCATTCCAATTCATTCATTCTAGATTAATTTCATACAATTTTTCATATTATTGCACAAAAAATCCAAAAATATAGCTTAATTTGCATTCATATAGTTTTCATTCTTTGCATTCAAATCCTTCATTTAGGTGTTGCATTGTCACTGGTCTCAGTCTGATCTGAGAGTATCATACTCACACCTACTAGAAGGCAGTAAATCTCCTGGTTAGTTTAGTTTCCATTTCATTGCATGATTTTGGTTTTTGCTAACCTCTAATGTTTTACTAAAGTGTTGTGTGTACAACTTGGTACAAAATTCACACACACAATAGGCGGTATAAAAGTGGAGACACTAGGAATGGAATTAGAGATAGGCAAAGAGGTCCCAAAACTTGAAGTAGGTGGAATAAGACCTAAATCTTGAGCACAATCCTTAAGAGGCTTAACATTAATATGAAAAAGATGAGAAATGGTACACAAAAGGTCAAGACCATGTTCATCATTATGAATAAGTTTCCTTAAGCCTTCTACAATGGAAAGAACCTCAAGATTATGATTCTCTTGAGCTAGCCATTGTTCAAACTTTTCAAAATCATGGATAAGTTTTTGGACTTGACAAGAAGGAACTCTTAATGCTTCATCTTATTCATGGGAATAATGAGAAGAGTTGTTCTCCATGACATGATTGATATCATTAAGATGCATGTTGGTCTCATCAAGATTCCTAGGAAAGAAGGAAGGTTCACGATCAAAGGAACCCATAAGTATATGACTTCTTCTATCCTAAATACTATAGGTGGGACTTAAAGTGATAAAGCTCACACACAATAGAATAAAAGCAAAGAGAGATTCACTGTAATTTGAAAGAAAATATTTTTAAGACCATGTACACTAGATATGAATGCATAAATGTAGCAAACATGTAATGTAAATAATGACTATCACAATGCATACAAAGTATATCTAGATATGTGAATGAAACACAAAGGAGATGCATACAATGTAATAAAGTAGATCTAGATGGAAAAGGAAATCTAATACCACAATCAAAAGAGGAAATGTCATATTTTAGGTTCACCAAAATGTGATATGGAAAATGGTTATCAAGGGTAGATCTCCACTTCCCATATACATTAGAAGACCAAAATCCAATCCTTAGGTCAAATCTGATTTGCACTACCCAAAAGGATGAAGGGGTACAAATGTTAGATCTAGCTAAAGGAGGTATTTAGTGGTATTCCATGTACAAAAAATTATGTAGTGATAACCAACAAGATGAAATATTAGATCTAATGTATCCAAGTAAATGCAATATGGAAAGAATAAAATTGAACTTACCTTGAGGGCTAGAAGAGGACAAAACTCTATATCTAGAATTGACTATCAGAAACCTATCAAAATCAGAAACTTTTCCTTGATTTGAAACCCTAAGACCTATAATTCCTGATTGTGAAATTTTCATACCTCTAGGAAGATATCAACTCAAGTTTATCTATTCCCAAAAATTTGACATATTCCTACAAGGGTAAAAAATGATAAAATATGTAGAGGATCAATCTCTGGTTTTGAATCTCTGAAATCTGGATCTGCAACTTCGTCACCTATTCTCGCACAAGATAAAAATGGGAAATTGTTGTGGAAATGGGATTTCCTTGGTCAAGCCCTTGTATAGGAATTAACCTTGAAAGGAAATAAGAAATGCATGTAAAAAAAGACAAATGTAAGTATTCACCTTCCTTGTCAAACCCTCATGGACGGATGCAGATCTGATAAAACCATGAATATGTATGAGTTCTTGTATATGATGTGTTGTAGAATCAAGGATGCCCTCATAAATGCAATTGATCTACACTTTCCAAGTCCTATATTTTGAATGGATGTATGTTTGATCACTTCAATGGAGAAGAAGAGGAAAGAAGGATGAACTTGGATCTTCTTACTTGCTTTGAGAATTCCTCTACTTAGCCACCATGAAAGAGAGAAAATTGCTTCAAAATGAAAGAAGATTTCCTTTTAATGGAAGAAGACTTAGAGATCTTGAATCCAAAAGACCACTTGAAATCACCAATAATTGGTTGCACATAAACTTGATTTGTTATATGTATACTTGATGGCATGCCTTGGATTATTTGAAAATAGAATGCATTTCATGAAAATGTATGTGGATGATGGATGTCAAAATGAAGAGCTTTCATGTCCTTTTATACTCATTTTGGGGTTCAAAATTGACAGGTCGACCATGTTTAAGAGTGAGAAAAGAAACACCCTTGCATTAGGGTCGAAGCCCACTAAAAATTAACCCCCAAGGAATAGGTTGAATTCACCCTATTTCCTAGTAGGAAAATTTTTTAAATGGCCTTAGGATTAGGGTAGTGTAAGAAGATTGTGGGAAGAAAAGAGAAGATGAGTGGGAAATCAAGCATGAATGCATCCAGATCTAGGAAAATCACTAAAATTGGGCCTAATAGGTCCTAGAGCTTCCAAATAAATGGGCGCTAACTTTTTTAGGATGGTACAACTCTAAAAATAATCAATTATTGTACTAAACATAAGACAAATTAAGAAACAATTTTTTTTTGGTGTCACGTATCACAAGTGCATTGCAAGTTCCTTACATGAGTGAAAGAACATAGATATTACATCATTAATTTCAACAGTTACATCACATAATTTTATGATTGCATCACAAAATCTAATAGTTGCATCATAGAATTCATGTTCTTTTAAAACTCACATTTTTATAAAAAATAAATTTAGTATCATGAATGTGGGTCCCATTAGGCATGCAAAAATGTATGATATAATAAATTCAGACTCTATGAATCCTCAAAATAAGTCAACCACAAAAATACTAAGATTCAAAATAGTTTCCAAAACCTCAAGTCAATTAGAGTATGTATGAACACAATGTAAGAAATCAAATGAAAAGCAAGCAATTATACCTTAAAGAATGCACCATGTGTAGCTTCATTTCTCTTCTTCACTTTTTATAGTGTGTTACTCTTAGAATTATATTTTTGTGCTATTTTGACAATGTGATCATATGAAATCTCAAAGATTATGGCTATTCTTGAATGATGACAAAGAGTATTTTTATAGATTATCTGATATCGATCAACAATGATTTTATTAGAAGGATTGAAAATCGAACTGTGAGAATCAATGAGAAGAATTGAATGAGTTATAATTAGGAGATAATTGATTGCATAATGTAGTTAACAAATTGATGAATTGAACTCAAAGTGAGTGTCAGTTGAGAGGTATAAGTAGAGATAAAATTAGCATTAAATAATATAAATTATTTAATCAATGTGCATTAGAGAGAAAAATAAATAGAATAATAATTTCATTTATTTTTAGAGAAACTTAATTTAGAAAAGTGACTAATTAAATAAATTATAATTTGTGATATTGCTACCAAGATTCAACTGTGTAGTTTTTTCTGAGTCAAAATCATCGACCCATGTTTCATGAGTAGTGGTTCACAAGAACCCATCTCTCATGAGAATGAATGTAACACTTATCACTCGTTGCATATAGATGATTCTCATAGAGGTGAAGCATCAGGACTTTCCAAGAGGTCACCCATCCTAGTACTACTCCATCTTGAGAAAGCTTAACTATGAAGTTTCCTCCATGGTTAAGCCTGCTCTACTTGCAAACCCACTTGCAAAACCTTCAACAAGTGTTGCGCCTTATGAACCATCCATTAGCAATCCCCTTAAGCTCATCAATTGATAACTAGGATACATTTTCCACAATGATTCAAATATCTCCTATGGAATATCTCCTACTTATCAATTGATGAGCTTAAGGGGATTTCTAATCAATGGTTCATAAGGAACAACACTTGTTGAAGGTTTCACAAATGGAGTTGCAATGAGAGTGGACTTAAGCATGGAATAAATTTGACTCGCTATGGAAAATATCTCATACTTATCAATTGATGAGCTTAAGGGGCTTTCTAATGAATGGCTCATAAGGAACAACATTTGTTGAAGGTTTTGCAAATTGGGTTGCAAGCAGAGTACAAAGGATTGACAAATCTGATTCTCTTCTTCCCCACACTAATGCAATAATCCTTATTTCTTTGAACCACATAATTGATATCCTATGAGAGATTAATTTCAAACTCAGTGACAAATTATTTTCTTTCCCTATTTCATTTCTTGGGGATATTAACAATTGTTTCCTATGTAGGCAGGAAGGCCATCTGAGCCATAATTGTCCCATGTTGAAGAAAACTAGAATTATTTCTCACCCTAAAAGTAATGATGGGCCTTCACTGGAGGTGCCTTACTCTGATGGAAAGATGCCATCACCCCCATTCCATCTTCTCCCCCCCTCTACTCCTTTTTCTTCCTCCACTTACAAACCCCCATCATATGCTCTCGAGATTGACCATATCTTAGAGTCCATTGATAATCTTCTTAATGCACTTCACTAATATGAGGCCTTGAACACCGACAAGGTGGTTACAAAGGACCCCCTTATAACCAACATAAAAACCCTAGATGTGGGATCCTTGTATTTTGGACTTAATAAACAAATTGATTATCCCAAACCTAGAAGAAAGAATGCTCAACAGATTACCTAGGAGAAGATTAGAAGAAATTTTGACTCTAGGAAAAATAATAGAAATAGTTCCAACTCTAAGATTGCCATGGAAGAGATCCTCATGAAAAGTGTGGAGAAACATGAGAAAACCACTTCCACCACCACGATGTGCAATGGGAAGGGTGCCACCTCTAAATATGAGGTCACTGTATACACTTAAAAATGGCTTCATTTATTAATTAAATATTTATTATTTAATTACTATTGACTTGATAAATTAATTAAATATTTATTATTTAATTAATATTTATTTCTTCTATTTATTAAGTAAATTATTTCAATTTATTTAATAAATTCACTATAGTCTAATTCTATATCCTAAGTCTTCTAAATAGTCTATTCAAGTGATTTAATTAAATACACAATCACCTAAATATGACTAAGTCTCCTAGTCCACCTTATCCACCTAGTCACCTGACACATCACCTTGGCTAAGATAAATAATTATTATTAATTATTTATTCATATTTATCCTCACCCACATATGTCCTATTCTTAAGGGCTATGTGGCCTCATAGGACTTAGTCTCATGACCACATGTCCTCTCAACAACCAAGTCAAGAGACATTCCCTATTCCTAAGGAGCTTCTCAAGCCACCTCTAAGCCTCAAGGATGACTCATAGGACACTTGTGCAAAGAGTCCTCATGAGGAAAAGGTCTCTCCCTCTTTCTCTCTTTGGTCTTTATGAGACACTTGACATGTGTCTTTCCCTTCCACCTTCTTCTCCTCCATGTCAATATGAGAGGAACATCATCCCTATTTTTCCTCTCACATTCCAACTACATCCCCCTTTCTCTCAACTCCTTCAACCAAGTCAATCCTAGCCCTAGGATTTTCCACCTTTCATTCTCAACTGTAGGATTCTGCCACCTAGACCTAGATCCTCCAAAACTCTATAAAAGGAGCCTCATTTCCCATTTGAGAGCTAATAGGTATTTTTGTAATCAAGCATTCAAGCAATAGGCAATCAAGCAATCAAGCATCAAAGCACTCATTATCAAGAATATTCATATCACTTTGTGAAGCATCCACACTATCATCATTTCATTTGCATAATTAGGAATTATTTTTGCATTCAATCATTCAATCTCCACACTTTGGTATCATCTTGGGCAAAGAGCTTCAAATTGGAAATCTGAGAGCTCAACACATCCAAGAAATCAGAGCATAGGAGGACAATGGAGACAAGCTGCATGGTAGGTGAAGGTAATTGAATTATTTTAATCATTTCATAGTTACTTTGCATTCTTCATTGTGTTTGCATTAGATAGATTCATTGGCTTTTATAGTTAATTTATCATTTCTAGTTGTTAGACATCTAATTTGCATACATTTTTGGTGCTAGAAGGAGGGCCTGACTGGGCTTTTCACTTTCAGTTTTTAGTTTTCCGTGTGCAGGTTTTTCTATAGGTTATTTCTGTGCATTTGTCCATGATTCCTGCGCATCTGTTCATTTCTGCTATGCATCCATTTTCTCCCATCTGGTTTTCCCTCTCTGTCATATTTGCTACGCATTCATTCAACTATCTCGCGCATATATCCATTTTCGCTGCGTATCCATAGTAACTGCGCATACATACCACCAAACTGCGCATTCATTAAACTATTTCACGCGTACATAATTCCTGCGTATACATCCATATTTGCTGCGCATTTATATCACTATTCTGCGCATTTATGAGTTTCTTTAGAAAAAATTAGTTTTCTGTTAGATTTGTTTTTAGCTAACATTTTGACAAGTGTCTGTTCGTTCTGGTAGTATTTTTAGGCTATTTTGCAGGACGTAATTATGAAGACCCCATTGCTAAAAATATTTCTAATAGTTTGATTGTAGATTGCCAAGGGGTTTGCAAAATAAACTATAATCTTGTTTGGGCTTAAAATACGACATGTTTTTGCTTTGTGTGTTTTCCTTAGCATAGATTCAAGTGTCTGTTGTGTTTTTCTTAATAGCATATATGTAATCCCAAAATTATAACAACGTATCCTCTCCCCTCACCATTCGTGGACCTTGGGTGTAAGAGAAACTGTTATAATTTTTAGAGGGTGGTCTTTGGTGGGAAAAGAGGTACTCACCCCAAGGAACGACCCAACCGATAACAGGCTAAAGCCAAGCCCTTCCAAACTGGTATATAAAAAATGCTAGTGTGATTAGTCTCACATTAGATAGGTGTGAATTCATTGTGGCAACCAAAATCTCCTCCAGTACCCCAGTGGTGCGTTAAAGTCCTACTTAGTAGAGGTGAAAGCCTTGCTTTGAAAGGATTGGGAGAGCCCCTTTAATTGGGAAAATGACTTGATCACAACCACCTGAATGAATGTCCTTACTACAAAATTTTGTTTAGTGGCCAAAAACCTTCTATCTGTTGGCTCAAGGAGTCACCCAAGCTCATGAAGACACCCCACATTACTCACGGTTCATAGTAGAGATAGCAGTTCTTTGGGAAGTAATGACCCATTGAATTCAGAACTTGGTGTGCCTGAGAAGTGAGTGCACTGTAAGGAGGATCCCGTGCCTCCAAGTTCCTAGGCTGTCCGCTGTGGATTTGTGTGGCTGGATTTTATTATCCTAGTGGGGATTTAGCAGATATTGTCCTTGCCAACCTTAGGATTGTAAGTGTGTTTGTGCATTCATACTAGATTAAATTAGATTAAAATCATCTTTTTCTTGTGTGTGTGTGTTTATGCATTTTTACTTTGCCAAAAACTAGAAAACATCAGAAAACAAAAAAAAAATAAAAAATTTCCAAATCATCAAACCAGCAAAATCATCAAAAATTTAACAACCTGCGCATACACCAAATATTGTTGTGCATACGATCTATGTTACTGCGCATTTACATTTATCAGATCGCATCTGTCAAAATTTGCTGTGCATTTGTTTCATTTTATTGTGCATATATCACACTGTCCCGCGCATTTGTTGCTGCGCATTTACAATAGAGGGCATTCACACAGGCTTTTGGAATTTCAAAATCACTTTTTCAGGTACCCATTTTCGTCCTTAGTAAGATTCTAGAAAAACAGTGGAGTTACATAGACCTCTGATTTCTAATTTGACCACTTTCATCACTTTTCATCATCATTCCTTCCTCAAGAGTCAATAAATCACTTTCTTCCAATCTTAAGATTCTCAGTGTGGTGTTGAAAATTTACCTTATCTATCAGACTTTGATCTTGGTGAGCTTATCATATCAGAATATATCATCCTTAACCATCAAGCTTTCTTAGATTATTGTTTCTTGACACCAATTTTTAGTACTTATCATATCTTTTCTACCAATCATTCTCCATATCTTTTTATCAAAAATCTTTCATCCCACAATCAATTTCATTTGTTTTATGGTTCAAACTCGATCTCAGAAACTCAAACAACCTATTAATCCAGAATCCCTAGACAAAATGGAAGGTAATAACAGCAATGAAGAGAATCCTTGGCCCAAAGAGCCTCCTAAGAAAACTCATCCTCTCACATTTGATGACGAACTTACTGATGAGGAACTTAGGGATGCTGCACAAGATCCTAAATTTTTACAAGTCATGGAATGACTCATAGGCTTTAATAAAGAGATGTATTTCCTCATGCTTGCTCAACAAGGAGCTAAGTTACCAAGTGATTTTGATGTTACCTATCTTAGAGAACCAAATCCTACGAAAAATCAAGATATCCTTAAAAGTTCTCAAGATCCTCATGGAGCAAAGGAAATTAATCAACAACCCAATGCATCTCAGATCAATCAACAATCCAATGCGTCCCATAGTGATCAACAACAAAATGTTTTTCAAAATAATCAACAATCCAATGATCCTCAACATACTCAACAGCATAATGTTTCCCAAAACCCGCAAGGAAGCACATTATCTTTGGATCCCATCCTACAACAAATCCAAATGCTTCAACAAAAAATTCGTGACATCCAAACTGGATCATCAACAAAGAAGTATTCCTTGGATGATATATGTCCTTATCCTTTTGATAAGAATTTAGCAATGATTCCATTCCCTCCTCATTTTGAGGTACCAAAATTTGACAAATACAAAGGGAATTTAGATCCACAAGACCATATTCGTGAGTTTTGTGCTGCTTATATTGAAGTCTCTCACAATGACACTTATCTTATGCAACTATTTCCATGAAGTTTAGGAGGACAAGCCATGGAATGGTTCTCTAAACTTCCCCCCAGCATCAAATCTTTCAATGAGCTTCTTGACAAATTTGTGACTCATTATTCATATAACATCAAACATGAGGTCACTATGCTTGATCTTTGCAATGCACATCAAAAGAATGGAGAACCTTTCTTTACTTTTTTGCAAAGATGGCGTCAATTATTTTCTAAATATCCACGAATGATTCCTGAACAAGAAAAGATGGATATTTTTGTGCATAACCTTACACCAGAAATGAGTTATAGGTTACAATTGCAATGTCCACCAAATTTCAATAAGCTCATAGAAAATGGTATCAAGATTGAGGAAGCCATGGTCCGAAAAGGTGAGATAAAAATTTATTCCAAAGACAATGTTGGATCCTCAAATTCGAATTCCAACACTTATAATTCCAATTCCAACAATGACAAATCGAAATATTGGAATAAAAACAAAAACATTGTCAATGACAGAATTGTTGATAATCGTAATGTCCAACCGACAAAACCTCTTCTAAATCTCACAAGTACGACCAACACTACTCAAGCTACATACAACAATCAGTCAGTAAATCAAAATACCACCAAGGATTCACCTAAACCAAGATTGCCTTTTATCTCACCTCAAAGAAACTTTACTCCTTTAGAGGAATCTCTCGAATCAGCATTACGGAAGTTAATCACCAAGAAACTCATCACGCTTCCTGAACTGAAAGATTATGAACCTAGAGTGAAGCCTTCTTGGTGGAATGGAAATGATTATTGTGAATTCCACATAGGAAAAGGACATATAACTAATGAATGCCAAAGGCTTAAAAATGTGATCCAAGACTTAATCAAAAGCGGTGAAATTAGTGTTGACGGACATGTCTCAAATGAATCACATATAGCCTTCAAAGATCCACTTCCTGAGCATGAAAAGGGAGGTTCTTCCAACAATAAGGGTGACAACCAAGCCAATTATAATAACACACCCTATAGATATGTTGGTAACATTTCTGACCGTCATCCTTCTGCATATTATTCCAATGTCATTACCATAAAGGGAAAATTAGAGAGTCAACCAATCCATGCTACTACTTGTGCTCAAGCCAAGGTTACTCTCCAAGGAGTCCAGTCTAAACCAAGCACTACTCAGAACAAGTCCGTTTATGTCCCAAAGTCCATACCCAATACTTCCAACCAATACAATCTTTTGGAATAGGTCAAAAAGACATCGGCCCAGATATCCATCTTAGAGCTTTTGCGTCTTTCTCCATCTCACAAAGATATCCTTGAAAAAGATCTCTTAGAGACCCAGGTTCCAACAACTCTAGATCCTGATCAATTTCAAGCTATGGTGGGCCATTTAACAACCCCACACTATTTTTCCTTTACTGAAAATGATGATTTAGCCATTACCCAACCTCATAATGCTCCTTTACATATTGAAGTCCTTGTCCAGAATCACAAGATTAAAAGAGTATTAATAGATGGGGGAGTTGGTTTGAATATCTGCACGTTAAAGTTAGTCCTTACATTGGGATTTTCTGAGAATGTCGTTGATCCAAAAAAGAAAATCACAATAAAATCCTATGATGAGGAAGAGCGATCATCCAAGGGGTCCGTTGTTCTTCCAATTAGTATTGGTCCTATTGTCAAAGATGTATCTTGTCAAGTTCTGGACATGGATCTTGCTTATAATATTCTTTTGGGAAGACCATGGATTCATTCCATGCAAGCTGTGCCATCAACTTATCATCAATGTATAAAATTCCCTCACAATGGTCAGGAGATCACTATCAAAGGAGATTCTAATCCTTTTCAATATTGTAGCAATGTGAAGATTTATGATTCTTTGGTTCCCAATAATCGTACTGGATCTTCTGCAACCACACCTGGTGACCCTAGTAATATAGCATCAACTTCTAAATTAGATGGGATCAAGATAGATATCAAAGAAAGAAGTATGGGAGAATATACTTTAGGTCAAGCTCTTTGTATCACTGAGTTACCTTTATCTCCCAAATCATATGGTAGGTCTTTGATCACTAGATAACAATCAGAACCCCCTTCCACACTTGTTTATAACACATTTATAAGTGGGGGCACAATATCCAAAGAGGCAGTTGAGCGTAATGCAAATTATTGGCTTAAGACACAGTTTATTGAAGAGGATACTAAACATGAATATATATCACCTGATGTCTATGGAAAAGGGTATACTTTGCTACAAAAGATGGGATATCAAGGTGCTAGACCTCTAGGGTTACAAAGAGAAGGTGTTATAAAACCAATTTTGCAAAATCCCAATTATCAAAGAGACACTACAGGATTAGGATATAAAGGAGAAGGACCACAAGAACCAAAAGGAAAAGCAAAAATACCACCTTTTCATGAGACATCTAAAGCTCCTACCTTACAATTCAAAAAGCATGGTATGTATGTAGATCCCGAGAAACAAAGGATAGCTCAAAGAATCATTGATAGACTTGAAGATAATGATGATTCTGATTCTAATGATTATGAATGGGATTCCTTATCTGATGGTACTAAAGAAATAGGAGTCGATGTTGTCCATCAATATAGTAACGATTACCATGAGGGTGAGAGTTCAATGAGTGACTCACTAGGATTGGTCCCACGTAATACTACTCATGTTGATCGTGAGTGAAGTGAGCGTTATCTTGTAACAGATGATTCAGATGAGAGTATGGAAATAGACCTCGTTGATACTATCATAAACCTTAACAACTTTTCCATCAATACTCTCTCTGCTTTTGAAACCGACCCAAATGATCCAATGCCCCTTGTCCATCCTAACCTTATTGATTGGGATTCTCCTGATCACCCAGAACTTGATGTCTTCCATAATGATGACGCGATCATTGAATATCTTGGTATTAGGGATCATTTACCACCACGGGATCACAAGTCAGGATTTTCGATAGAACTCAATGATATGGCCTATTTTGGAGAGAGTGCCAATCCTTTTAGTCATAAAAATATAAAAATAATCAGTAGATCTAATGGTGAAAACCACTTAGTGGCAATATTAGATCCAAAAATAGTAAAAAGAAAAGATGCATTTGATGGTGAAAACCTCTCTGAGGTGCTTAATGATGGAAGGATTGACACTCTCCCCAACTATCTAGATTGAGAGCAATCTGCCATTCTTATAGAACCAACAGTACCACTTAACATTGGAACATAGGAATTTCCACGCATCCTCAAGGTAGCAGCATCCTTGACAGAATCAGAGAAAGAAGCTTTTGCACAATTCTTCAGAGAACAAAAAATCAACTTTGCTTGGTCCTATGCTGATATGCCTGGTTTGGACCCCAATCTCATTATGCATCATTTATCTATCAAACTAGGTGTAAAACCAGTTAAGCAAAAGCTCCGCAAAATGCATCCTCACCTTGCTCTAATGGTGAAAGCAGAATTGAAGAAGCTCCTAGATGTTGGATTCATTTGGGCTATTGATTATGTTGAGTGGATTTCAAATATTGTTCTGGTTTCAAAACCAGACAAGTCTATCAGGATTTGTATTGATTTTTGAGATCTTAATAAAGCTTGTCCGAAAGATGACTTCCCTTTGCCAAATATTGATATGATTGTTGACCTAACAGCTGGGCATGAGATGTTATCATTAATGGATGAATTTTCTAGCTATAACCAAATCAAGATTGCACCAGAAGACCAGGAAAAAACTACTTTTACTTGTCCATGGGGTACATACTACTGGAATGTAATGCCATTTGGCCTCAAAAATGCTGGAGCAACTTACCAAAGAGCCATGACCACGATCTTCCATGACATGATGCATACCATCATGGAAGATTATGTTGATGACATTTTAGAAAAATCCAAAGATAGAGCTGGTCATTTGAGAGTGTTAGATAGAATATTCACCCAGATGGAAAAATATCAGATTCGACTCAATCCAAAGAAATGTGCATTCGGGGTCACATCTGGCAAACTGTTAGGGTACATTGTCTCAGCTAAAGGAATCGAAGTAGATCCAGAAAAGGTTAAAGCAATATTGGAGATGGCTTCCCCCACTAACATCAGTTAGCTAAGATCTTTACAGGGGTGTCTACAATCCATCCAAAGATTTGTTTCTCAACTAGCATATCGCAGTCATCCCTTTCAACATTTTCTGCATAAAAATATCTTATTTGAATGGATGATAAGTGTGAGGAAGCTTTCAATAAAATCAAGTAGTATCTAGTGAATCCTCCAACTCTAATGTCACCAATTCTTGGCAAGCCACTCTTGCTCTACATTTTAGCCACGACAGCCTCACTAGGTGCTCTTCTCACTCAGCAAGATCATGAAGGAAAAGAAAAATCCATCTACTACATCAGTCGCACTCTAGTGGGATATTTGTTAAACTATTCCCCTATTGAAAGATCATGTCTGGTTGTTGTCTTTGCTTCATAGAAGTGGTGACATTACATGTTGTCACATTCTACTCAGCTTATTGCAAAGATTGATCCTTTAAAGTATTTGTTAAGCAAGACTGCATTGACAGGCAGGTTGGCTAAGTGGGTCATGCTACTTAGTGAGTTTGATATTGAATATGTAGACAGGAAGGCTATCAAAGGTCAAGTGATCATAGATCAACTAGCTGATGCTCCATTAACGGATGACCACCCTATACACATAGAGTTTCCTGATGCTCATATCTTAGCTTTGTCTACACAAACATGGAAATTATACTTTGATGGCTCATACACTCAACAGGGTTCAGGAGCTGGTATACTTTTTATCACACCACAAGGATACACTATTCTGAAATCTTTCAAGTTGTTATTTCCTTGCACTAATAATGTAGTAAAATATGAGGCTTTGTTGATTGGGTTAAAAATGGCTTTACAATGGAACGTATCTGAAATAAATGTCTACGGAGATTCTTAGCTGATTGTTAACCAGGTTAATGATGATTACCAGACCAAAAATGATAAGTTATTGCCATATAAATGTATGGTGGATGACTTTAAAAAGTATTTCTCTGTCATCACTTTTGAGCATATTCCTCGGCATGAAAACAAGGCTGCTGATGCCATGGCAACGATTGCTTCTTTATTTGATATAGAAGATACCAAGGCCCGTTTTGAGTTCTTGGTGGAATCCTTGACTTGTCCTGCATATGATGACCCTGATATGAGTATTATATGTCATCTAATTGGACATGACTCCCCAACCTATGGAAAGATCTATTCTTACCTCAAAGATAACACTTTACCTCCTGACCTATCTCGCAATCAAAAACAAACTTTTCTCCACCAAACCTCCCACTATATCTTAATATCTGACACCCTTTATCAGTGAGGTTTTGACAGTACTCTCCTGCAATGTCTTGAACATGATGAAGCCCAAATTTCCTTACATGATGTACATGAAGGTATTTGTGGGACACATTCGAGTGGTCCCTCTTTGGCTAAGAAACTCATGTGTATGGGTTATTATTGGCCTACCATGGAAGCAGACTCCTTTCATTTTGCTAGGGCATGCAAGAAATGTCAGATAAATGGAAACCTTATCCATGCTCCAGCACAAGAGTTACATTCTTTTACAGCTAATTTTCCATTCAGTTGGTGGGGACTCGACCTCGTGGGCACTATCAATCCTCCATCTTCCAACGGCCACAAATGGATTCTCACTGCCACAGAATACTTCACTAAATGGATTGAGGCTATTCCATTAATTACCACCATAGGGAAACAAATCTCCATGTTTATCTTAAACTATATCATTTGCCAATATGGTATACGTATGTATCTTATCATTGATCATGGGAAACAGTTTCAAAACCAAGACATGGATGAATTATGCACCAAATTCCACATCACCCACAACTATTCCACAATCTACTATCCTCAAGGAAACGGCCAAGTTGAGGCGTCAAACACAACAATTGTTAAAATCCTACAAAAGACTATCAATGATGCTGGCTATGACTGGCATCTTCAACTTAATCCAACCTTATGGGCTTGCCACACATCCATCTGTACTCCTACTGGAGCCACTCCATACTCCCTTGTCTATGGATCTGAAGCAGTCTTGCCCCTCGAGGTCGAGTTGCCTTCACTTCCTGTTACTCTTAAAGATTTAATTCCTGATGAAGAGTATAGAGTTGCACACTTGACTGAATTAGAACTCCTGGATGAACACCGTCAGTGCACCTATGATCATTTGAAAGTTTATTAGTAGTGTCTGTCCCGTCAATACAACAACAAGGTAAAGATCAGAGACTTTCAGTTGGGTGACTTAGTCCTTCAAGAAAATCCAAAAAATCAATAGCACCATGAAAAGAAGGGCAAGTTTGAACCTAATTGGTTAGGACCTTTTGTGATTACAGTAGTCTATGGTTCTGGAGCTTATCAGTTATCTACACCTGAAGGGAATCCCTTGGATGAACCTCTTAACAGTATCCATCTCAAGAAGTTCTATCCATGAAATCCCAATGCAAGGGGCATGTATATAGGCTGTATATATATATTCTGTAAATAAAATAATAAAAAATACAAAAAATCATAAAATCAAAAGAAAAACTGCAATAAAAGCATATGGTGAAAACCTGGAAACAGGCGCTATGTGTGACAAGTTAGCTCCTCTATCTATTAGGATTCTTTTAGTGTGTCCATTCATTGTATATATCCACAATAAAATAGTTATTCAATCCTTGTCCCAACCATGTATATATCATAATAAAATGGCCAATCCATACACCATCCATTGTATCTATCCATAATAAAATCCCATCATAGCTTGATCTTTTGTCATGGTCTTCATCCTAGTCTTGTTGCATCTTTCTTTACCCATAATAAGTTAGTCCATCACCTAGCTGGGGGCATGTCCTCGACCTAGTTTTGGAAGTGGATCTATGATAGTCGTGACTCTTAGAGGACATAATGGAGTTATCTTCACCAGGCAAGGCAAACACAATCAAAATGTTCTTTCACAATGGTATCTTCATGCTGAATCAGAATCTATGATCTATCTTTCGAATCGTGACTGCTTATCTATACATCTTGACTATACATCATCACTTGAATTGATCAACATATCCTAAATCAATCTTATTGGCAAAAGAAATGTATATTCATGGCAGGCATGTTAGATTGATTTGTTATAACTAATGCATTCATATCTAGATTTCATTGTTATCATGCTTCCTATGCTATTCCGAGATATCTTTGACATGAGTTTGAAACTCTCATATGTCATTGATTAGAATAGCTGGGATGGGGTAGGATATTTTCTTTGATTGCTGTTTGTGGGGTATTTTTCAATGAAATCAAAGGAACAAGTAATTGGGGTGTATGTGTATAAGTGCCTTCATCCAGTTCATAGTATTGACAGCATGCAAATCATGTTGTTCTAAACAAATGCTATTTGTGGTGATACGCCATTGCATACCTTGACTCCAAATATTTGTTCCCTGATGGAGGGGGGGAATATTCCTTGTCTGTTATGCAAATGAAACTCAGGTCATCTCAGTTCAATTATACCTAGATGCTTGTCAAGTTTGCAATATTAAACTCCATGCAAAAAGTGCTCAGGTCATCCTAGTTTAATTATACCATGATGCTTTCATTTTCTTGCAACATAATGAGCTCAATGATGAAACTCAAGTTTTAGTTATTATGAAGTTCTAAGATGTTACCTAAAGTTGTGGAGATACATTCATTTCATTTAAACAGTTCATGACTTACAAATTAGTGCTCCTTTTATAGAGATTTATAGGTTACCTTTCTTATTAGGTTATCTGTTCTCTTAGTATATTCTTCTTATGTTGAACACATTGTTATTTAAGTTGAGGACATTTAGACAACCAAACATATTACAAATTTTTGCATTTAACATTTTGCACTTAAACATTTAGAGATATATGTTATCTTCATTAGGAGTGTTCATTTATATTTTGATCATTTGTTATAGCTATCATTTCATCTCATTTTCTTTTATCATGTTATCAGTTATTACATTCAATCATCTTAGGTACATTATCATTTATTACATTAGATATCATTTGCCTTATATCATTCATTTATTATACATTATACACATTTTATTCATTTATTATACATTATCATTCATTTACATCATTTATTTATTATCCATTATCCACATTGTTCATCACAACATTGCATTGATAATCACATAGCATTAGTAAATTCATTTAAGATGTGCATTTATGTCACCATCATATGATTATTATTAACCATTACACATCAAAAATATCAAATCAAAATATAAATCATTTTGCATTCTAAGACATACATTTTATGCATATTAAAGTAAATCATCACATCTTGCATATGTCAGTATGCACATGTATATAAATCATCAAAGAAAATCATGATAGAACTGTATCACTGTATATATAGAGTCAATCATAAAGCATCCATCATATACAATCCATAAAACAACAAAAATATCTGAATGTCCAATGATATAAATCAATAATAATGTGTCCATAGTCAATGTCCATCAAGTCAAAATATAATGATACAATGAATCATAATGGTACAACAGTGTATACAATGCTCTCTCAACATCTATGACCCACTGCCTCCAGACTCTGTCTGTCACTATCTACGAGATGCAATGTGGCCCTGTGCTGCTGCACTCCCTGATGCTGAGGATCCACCCTGACTTCCTAAACCTGTCAGTGCTCTCGGAGGGCATGATGACACACCCTCTCCACCATCTGGTGCTCCTCTATCATGCACTATAGTCCTCATCCCCACTGAGCTCTCCCTATAACTCCTGATCCACTAATCTCTCAGGACTGCCTACCTGTATGCCTCTCACCAGTAGGATATCTCCTTCCCAGCATGTATCATGGCTCTCATGATATCCCCATGGGGACCTAGGTCCTCTGTCCTCTGTAACTCATCTAATAACATCTCAGACTCCCTGAGTCTCTCAATCGCTACATCCCGCTCATGTCTTAGGACATCCATCTGGTGCTCTAGCCTCCCAATCTGTCTCTCTAGACCTGGCACCTACTCTGCCTGTACCTATATAACTGCTAGTTTGACTAGCAGTGCATCAATATCTGGCTCCTCCTCTGCTGCATCCCTCTGTAAATAGGGATCCTATCCTCGGATGTCCATATCTACCTGCTCATCCTGTGCCTGTACATTTGGCATCTCAACATCAGCCACATCCTGTATGCCACCTTGTACCACACCAACCTAGGCTAATAGAATGTCTACATCATCCTGTGCCTACCCCACCTATCTCTGTACCTATACCTGTGGCACCTGTGCTTGTCCCTGTGCAGCTGCTCCCTATACTGCAGCAACTGGTATCTATACTTGAGCAACTGGTACTTGTAAGGGAGCTCCTACAACTGGCTGTGCTGGCTGTACTGGAGGCTATCTCTATCCCTATCCTCTCTGTCTCACTCCACCTCCCCTCATCCATGGGCCAGCTCTCTCACCTCTCCCTCCATCTCTGCCACCTCCATCTCCATCTCCTCCTCCATCTCCTCCTCTCCCTCGTCCCCTCCTATCTCATCCTCACTGCCTCCCCCAACATCTATCTACAAGATCTCTCTCTAGAGGTCTTGCTGCTGGATCTGTGATGCGTGGTATAGGATGATCTCTCAAAAATTTCTCCAAATCTACCATCATCCCAGGATCGACAACTGTCTGCCTCATAGACCATGCCTAGAATGGTGCATCCAAAAACTCCTACCGCGCAACATCAAATGATGCCATGGGCCCCCAATCCCATCTCTCCTGATGTGTCCATGCAAACTCGGTCACTCCCTGGGGCATACCCTATATCTTGCCAAACTGTCGCAGAACCTGGCTCACCAGCTATCTCTCAATAATAAAGGGCATCCACCCTATCAACTATCGTGACTCAAAATAAAAACCAAGCTGCCGCTCATCATCCCATGGCTCACACCCTAGGTAGGGTCTCCATGTAACTGTGTCTAGTGTGTCAAAAGTATACTCCCAAAACTCTAAATGGCCTAGTTTTGCCTAAGACAAAATTGAGTACAAAAGAATATAGGGCTTCCTGCACCCCAGAATCTAATCGCCAATGGCCTAGTCACTACAATATGCTCCCATGCCCAAACATGGAGCAGTGTCATGCCTGCTGATAGAGATGCAACCCTATGGTACACCACCTGATGTAAATAATGATATAGGTGTGCTAATAAACACACCCCCAAGCAAATCGGGTCCCCTCCATCACCCACTGTAATGTGCGGCCCCATCCAACTGCAAATTCATGTGACCTCCAATTAGGGCATATGAATCCCCCAATCGCACCTGCTAGAACCACTGGAAGAGGGTCATACAAGTCAACCATATCCTCCCAACTAATCTCTCCATCATCTATGTCCTCATCCCCAAAGATGGCTCTGCACTCTGTGACTCCGCTGTGCCAATCGCACTGCACTAACTCTCCTATGATGGGAAGCTAGAGGATGTGATATACATCCTCTAGTGTCACTGTCATCTCCCCTATCAGAAGATGGAAAGTACTCATCTCTGAGTGCCATCTCTCAACTAATGCGGTCATCATGCTCAGATTCACCTGAATCTTGGGCGTGTAAATCACATAGTAAAGTCCTGACGCTCCAATCACTAGTCTCTCTGTCTCTGATAATGCTAGTCTTAGATTCTGTGTGACGGGATATCTCTCCCATGACATCAGAACATCTATGATATCCTCCTATTCAAGTCAACAACAATCAACCTATCAGATTTTGATAAACTGGTCTATCCATCTATCTATGCTATCATATCAATTTCAAACATGTTTATCACGTGTTTCAACAGATGATTCTATCAATTATCTATTTCAGACTAGCTAACTAGCGACCATGCTACAATGTTACCAATCTTTATCAAATCGATCACAATCAACCGTTGACAGATCACATCGGCTTATCGACATCAAGTTTGACCTAATTGACTATCTCTTTTCACTACATTCTATCACTTCACACATATGCGCCGCATTAAAACATGCATGCGCAACTTTTTTTCACATTTGCGCAGGTTTTTATCAATGCATAGTCTTCTTCCACATTTGCGCAACATTTATCAACATTTGTGCAGCTTTAAATGTATGCACTATTTTATTGACCATTTGCGCAACTTTTCATAACACATGCGCAGCAAGTACCTATGCACACTTTTATTTCATGCTTGCACAGCACTGCCATTCTCCTAGTATGAATGCACACTTATCCTTAATGAATGCGCAGAAAATTTGAATTTCTACGCAAACATCACAAGTTGTTGCACATTGATGCACCGAAACTGCGCATTCATCCTCCACCTAGAAAACTAAAAATTTTCTAATCTAATCTATCATTTCATCTACCCTAAACATGCTCCAAATCTAATCTAACATACATCAAATCATGGAATTACAAAGAAGGATCGAGTCACCTACCGGTTCACTTGAATCAGGTGGTCGCTGGAAGCATTTGACTCTCTCCAAGCAGTGATCTAACAAGGGGAATGACATCCTGGCGGCTCTGCTCTTCTCTCTCTCGCGCTCTGATCTCCAAGTGACAAGTGTGCACAATGAGCCTATTGTGGACCCCTTAGCCCTATTTATAGCCTATGGACCTGGTGTGCTTGGTGTGTGGACCCTATCTCCCATTTTTCTTCCATTCCACCCCGTTTTCATCCATATTTTCTACCGTTCTTTCGTGAGCTTGATTGTACAATAAAAAAAAAAATAATAATAATAATAATAATAATAAAATAAAATAAAAATAAAAAAATAAAAAAAATCCAATACAAAATTCAAATAATCTTTTTTGTCAATCAATCTCTCGAGGGGGCATGCATAGGTCGTCTGAGACATTGTCTGGGGTAGGGGCAAAAAAAATAAAAAAATGCTTGATTTTTCTTTGAAACAATGTGACTAGCACATTATTTCAAAGAGGGGCAAAATGTATACACTTAAAAATGGCTTCATTTATTAATTAAATATTTATTATTTAATTACTATTGACTTGATAAATTAATTAAATATTTATTATTTAATTAATATTTATTTCTTCTATTTATTAAGTAAATTATTTCAATTTATTTAATAAATTCACTATAGTCTAATTCTATATCCTAAGTCTTCTAAATAGTCTATTCAAGTGATTTAATTAAATACACAATCACCTAAATATGACTAAGTCTCCTAGTCCACTTCATCCACCTAGTCACCTGACACATCACCTTGGCTAAGATAAATAATTATTATTAATTATTTATTCATCTTTATCCTCACCCACATATGTCATATTCTTAAGGGCTATGTGGCCTCATAGGACTTAGTCTCATGACCACATGTCCTCTCAACAACCAAGTCAAGGGACATTCCCTATTCCTAAGGAGCTTCTCAAGCCACCTCTAAGCCTCAAGGATGACTCATAGGACACTTGTGCAAAGAGTCCTCATGAGGAAAAGGTCTCTCCCTCTTTCTCTCTTTGGTCTTTGTGAGACACTTGACATGTGTCTTTCCCTTCCACCTTCTTCTCCTCCATGTCAATATGAGAGGAACATCATCCCTATTTTTCCTCTCACATTCCAACTACATCCCCCTTTCTCTCAACTCCTTCAACCAAGTCAATCCTAGCCCTAGGATTTTCCACCTTTCATTCTCAACCGTAGGATTCTACCACCTAGACCTAGATCCTCCAAAACTCTATAAAAGGAGCCTCATTTCCCATTTGAGAGCTAATAGATATTTTTGTAATCAAGCATTCAAGCAATAGGCAATCAAGCAATCAAGCATCAAAGCACTCATTATCAAGCATATTCATATCACTTTGTGAAGCATCCACACTATCATCATTTCATTTTCATAATTAGGAATTAGTTTTGCATTCAATCATTCAATCTCCACACTTTGGTATCATCTTGGGCAAAGAGCTTCAAATTGGAAATCTGAGAGCTCAACACATCCAAGAAATCAGAGCATAGGAGGACAATGGAGACAAGCTACATGGTAGGTGAAGGTAATTGAATTATTTTAATCATTTCATAGTTACTTAGCATTCTTCATTGTGTTTGCATTAGATAGATTCATTGGCTTTTATAGTTAATTTATCATTTCTAGTTGTTAGACATCTAATTTGCATATAGTCACCATTCATAACAATGCAATGAAGGAATCTAAGAGCCCTAGTGAGGTTGTCAGGATACATGTGCCTTATTTTATGTGGTTGGTGATCCCCTATTTGATTTTTCTTTTATAGTTATCCTTGCTCCCCCACCCCCACCTCCTAGACCTCATCCTTCCTCGATGATGTTTGATGACCCCATCAACTCAAGTTGCTCCCTTACCACTGAGAGTGGTAATGTTGAAAAGGTCAAAGTAGACACCACTAATCATCTTGATTCTAAAGGTGACAAGAGGTAGTACTAGGCCATTATGCCATATAAGGGAGAAAAAAGAGTCTTATCTTTCTCTTTGGTTCTTAAAAGAAGAAGAGAAAACTTAAAACTAAGAAGAAACCCTTGCTAGATTAAGGGGCTGATTTGGTGGTAGAATGTAAATACTCTCCAGATGTCAAAATTAAAAGAAAAAGAGGAAGACCAACAGGATCTGGTGGAAATATGGAGGCAAAAATCCCCAAGAGGCAGCTGCCAAACTGCTAAAAGAGATTCCAAGCTCCTATCGATACCAACCCATAATTTCATCATGGATATTAAATGCATCTCTTGGAATGTTAGGAGGTTGGAATCCCTTGATAGGAAGTATATAATCAAAATATTTCTATTAATGAACCAAAACATAGATGTCTCAATGTTACAAGAGAGCAAAGCAATAGGTTTCACTCTAGATACTACCTTTCAAAATGCATATGGAGGGAGGCAAAAAACTTCTCCTCTTCCCATGATAAAGGTAAAGGGGGCATAGCCATTCTGATTAGTCCCAAGTGGACAAAGTTACTAGATGGTTGGGGTTGCTCACCATGTAATAGAGCACTGTGGGGTAGACTTAAATTGGGATACATAAGCTTTGGAATTTTCTCGATTTATATTGCCAATGACTATAGGGAAAGAATAGAATGCTGGAAGTGGATATTTAGTTGGACAAGATTCCATGGTTATTTGGAGGTGACTTTAATATGATAGAAAAGCCTTAGGACAAGGCTGGGGGCTACAGATTTGAGTGGAGAGGAGATGAGAAGTTTTTATGGCATGAGATGGTAAACAAGCATGGTTTGTTTGATCCCTTAGCTAGAATCAAGTTTGATATCAAAGGGATTTGGTTCACATGGTGTAACTATCAGTAGAGGGATAAAAGGATCTATAGTAGATTGGATAGGTTTTATGATCACAAAGACTTTTTTGGCTTCAAGATGGACCCAAATGGCTCCTATGAGAAAGTTAACCCCTTCACCTTATCATACCACCACCCAATCATCTATGAGATATATCTTAAAAGGAAAAACCTCTAAGCATAATGGGAAAAGAGATGCCTTTTCCTTGAATGTCAAGCTGTTGGAAGATGAGGATGTGGACATTTCTATCAAATTCATTAATAATTTCAACAAGTGGGGATTTAGTCAAGGGGATTTCATTGGTTGGTGGAACCAGTGCACTAGAAGCTAGAAATGACTTTTTTAGGTGGTAGGGGGGAAGAAAGAAAAGGATACTAGGTGGGAGGAATGTAATTTTCACAACAAGCTACTAGTAGATGAAGATGTTTTACATAATAGGTGGGCTGACCTAATTGCCAAAGATAATATTATCCAGGCCAAGGAATCTCTAAGGAAATTACAGAATGTTAAGATCCAAGGGAAAAATACTAGAGATAGAATTAATTAGGTCAATCATGGAGATAAGGGATTAAAATATTTCTTTCATATACTTAAACAGAAAGAGACTAGAGACATAATAGATTCCATTTGTGAGGAAGGTAAAGTAATCTCTAACCTTGAGGATATCCTCAAGGAATTCTTATCCTTCTACACTGAGGTTTTCACCTCTGAGGATGTGAGTCATAACATGGAGGAGGCCAGGATTAGAATTAGGAGGATTATCCCAAGGAAGGTTTCAGTTGAAGACGTAGAACACCTCAACTCCCCAATCTTTGTTGATGAGATTAAATATGTTATCATGTCACTCAACAATGATAAGGCCTCTGGGCCAAATGGTCTTCTATTTGAGTTCTATAAACACAAAATTTATTGGATAGGTGATGAGTTATTCTAGGTATACACTAAAGCTCTAGAACTTAGATCTTTGGGTAGTGAGATTAATAGTGGTCTGATTAAACTTATCCCAAAGGATGGGGACATGGCTTTAATAAAAAATGGGAGCACTATTACACTCATAAACATTTCTTACAAGATCTTGGCCAAGATGATGGATAAAATATTGGAAAACATCCTTCCCCATGTGATATCCCCACCACAAACTGGTTTTGTAAAGAAGAGGTACATACTAGAAAATCTTCTTACCCATTGGGAAGCCATGGAATGGAAAAAGGAGTTTGGTCAGGAAGTTTGCATGTTACTACTGGATTATGAAAAAACATATGATATAGGATGGGGATTTATTTTCATGATGCTATAATGCCTAGGGTTCCCTGAGGTCTTCTATCATATGATCAGGACATTGATGAATGATTCCTCAACTTGGGTTGAAGTGAATAGAACTAGATCAAAATCCTTCTTGCTATCTAGGTCCATCAAACAATGATGCCCTCTAACACCAGCTTTGTTTGTTAGTGTTGCGAATTCTATTTTCTTCATATTGAGAGATGACTCCCTCTCTCCTAAGGTCAATTGAGTAGTCCTCCCTAATGGAGAACTTACAAATGTATAATTTTCAGATAATACAACCATCATAGTCAAGTTAGAAGAAAATAATATAGAAGATATGATGAGTAAACTTGACCTCTTTTGTGATGCCTCTGGTAGAAAAGTATCTCTTGTTAAATCCATCATGCTTGGATGGAGTGAACAACCTCTTGATTGGTGCTCTAGACTATCCATAGCATGAGGAGGCCCTAACCATCAAGTAAGGTACCTAGGTATACCATTTTTTGTTAACCCAAACCTAAGGGAGATGTGGAACTAGATCAAAAGTACAATTTATTAAAAAAACTTGGCAAGTGGAACATTCACTATCTCTCATTGGCTGGTAGAACACAATTTTGTCAAAAGATCATATCTTCCTATTCTATCTATTTTGCATATGCTTGGCTATTCAACCATTCTCAGTTTAACTACATTCAAAGGAAAATAAGATAATTTCTTTGGTCTAGTAGAAGGGATAATAAGAGGAGACATGCAATGAATTGGAAGTGGTGTTCTATGAGAAAGTCAATTGGAGGCCTAGGGTTGAAGGACTTGAGATCCCAAGGGATTTCCCTAGACAACAAAAACTTTAGAGGTGATTATTTAACATTTGGTGAATGTCACATGTCAGCAACCCAAGATTTGGGGAATATAATGCATATATTAGATTGAACCTATCGTGCAAAATTTATTAATATTGGGTCCAATGCTCGGGCCCATCACCCATCGGTTTAATTAATTTTCTCCATTTCTTTCACATTATCGCCAATGGAATATAATTTTTGGACATGCCAAATTTTAAACATTTGCCTACAATTTCCAAGCGGCCCCAAATGGACAACCTATATTCACCAATAGTTTTATACATATATATTTATAGGCGGTCTCAAATTTTCTTGGCATTTTGCAGATGCATGTCTCAAACCGACACATTTTTTCCAACTTTATTAATCATACCAAGGTATTGGATGACCCATAATTACCTCAGAAATAAAACAAGATGTGTTATAATTACTTGGTCTTTGCCAAATATTTATATACCTAATACCTCCCACCGAGTTCACCAAAAAAGGATTAGTATAAATATTTTCATAGATCAATGTTATTGTACACAATTTGGTTCGGTTCAATTTGATTGATAGTGAAGTTTAAATTGTTGAGTGCATTGGTGAGTCACGATTGCAATTGAATTTGAGGCAAAGGTAAGTGATTATTATTTTGTGACTATATAATTTTGAGTTCTTTCTTATTGTTACCACTAATTTTTTCTTAATTATTCAAGGCTCTAATCTTCTCAAAAATCCCCCCATAATCTTTTTCAGGTACATTTCTTTCCAATATTCATTTCATCCTTTTTGCATACCTCTTGTCAGTTGAACTTGAACCTTGAACTATCCTTAGTTCAAGATTCAATGTTTAATAACACCCCGTAGTATGTTTGGTTTTCCTTTACTTTATTGTGAGTTTAGCGACATGTTTGTCTTTGGAAAATGCATCCTTCCATTGAACTATGAACCGTGAACTTTCTTAGTTCAAAGTTAAAAGTTCAACGAACTCTATCAATTTGCAAAATGTTTTAATTGTTTTTCATCTTTCTTTGTAGCCATTAGCTTTGCTTTTTGTTTATTAAAACATACCAAAGGGTAGTCATATCATGTTTCTTATTGAACTTGAAATGTGAACTCTCTTAGTTCAAAGTTCAAAGTTCAACAAATATTCTCAAGAAGAAGAATGGGTGGCGGTGATGTGATGGAAGTGACAACTGGCAGATAATATGATGTTCGTGTGTGGCATGGATACAATCATTAATAGAAGTAACATTTAAATGTCATTTCACTCATGGGAAAATACAAATATTTAATGTGGAAATTAAGCAAACTTCCCATCATCATTAACTAAATCTTTGTGTCATTACTTTGGAATTTATTATGAATCTCCTACAGCCTTGTGATCAATTTGATAAATAAATTGATGGTACTTAGTCATTTTATTCCTTGTAGAAGAAACTTTCCAGGAAAGGCTAGTAGAGAAGAAGAGGTATCTTTCTCCTTTCAAAGCTTAATGTGTTGCACAAGATAACACGTTAGTCATTTCTATTTGGCACCCTTGTTTCCAATTGAAGCAGTTTGTATTGTGAAATTTCAAATCCTCTTTAGAGCTTCTGTGTTTCCCTATTCCTCTCCTTTGTGTTGGGTCACTATGAAAACTCCACTCCCAAATTTTGGGAGTACTTCTCCCTTAATATGTTCTCTACACGAGTGTGAGGATATGTTAATCAAGATAGGAGCATTGGAAGAAATTAGAAGCAAGGTCAAAAAACCTATTCCTAGTTCTCTGATTGAGAAGGCAATCCAGAGCAGACTGACAGAAGCTATCACTTTTCCCACAATGGCTCCATGCCCAGAATTAGTAGTTGAATGTTCTAGAAGGTATAGTATGGAAGAAAAATGTATTAAAAAGATAGATGGATGCCCTCTAGTTTACATAAATAGAGATGTCATCCTAACTGCAATGGGTATCCCTGAGAAAGACCCATATGAGGGATGGACCATTCCTTCTTCCTAGTCTATCTTTGCTACTAAAAGAAAACTTTATAGAAATGAGATAGCTCAGAGCTGGTTATTAAAAGAACAAAAGGGAGGATCTAGGCTTCCCAAACCCCTCATTATTGACCATTTCAAACTAGAGGAGGCTGAGTTAGTCATATTGCTCAATAGGATCAAAGGAAATCTACATGCACACTACTGGCATTATTGGATGTACTTTTACATCCAAGTTAGTCTAGGAGGAGATAAATACATTGATTGGGTTGATACCATTGCAGCTGAACTCCACCATCAATTAGAAAAATTCCCAAGCGGAAGTAGTTTTTATATGTCTTCCTACTTGTTCTATATCATGGTGTGCACTAGAGAATGGAAGGGTCTCTTCCATGAATTAGCTGCCCCAAATATGAAAGCATATGACTATTGTCCTCATTTGTAGAAGGATGTTCATACAAGTAGCTTCTTGAAATTGAATGGGATATTTTTTGGGAGATTAACCTATGAGTTGCAAAGAAATGCTGAGAAAAGGATGTCTGAAGAGGACAAAACTTTTATCAATACTTATGGGAGTTTCTTTATTCAATTCAAAAGATTCACTTATATTAGAGTTGGACATTTTAAGGGAGAACCTTTTAAACTACCAAGATATGATTTTTATGGTCTTGTTATAATAGAGGTCTCTCGGGAGTTGGTTCAAGTGCACAAAGGGGTCAAAGAGAGGAAAGGTAGAGAAAAGTCCAGCTTTCCCATTGAACTAGGATTTTATACATGCAAAATGTCCTCATATGCCCTCAACCTCGAGCATGAACTAAGAAAGTTTAATCTGAAAACCTTTGAGGCTAGAAAATATTTTGATAGCAAAGGCTATGCAGCCTAGCATTTTAGTTTGCCTTCCAAATTTCAACATCTTCTCCAAATGAAAGATTACTGGGAGAATTGTGCTTATGACTTTGAGGTAAGAAGGAGACCTTGGTCATGATTTACTCTCAGCCAAGTCATTACTCTGAATATTGAGTTTAACATTACAGGAGTGGAGGAAGATAACGGTGAAGGAGTGATTGATGACAAATTTGAAACTAAGGTCAGAGGTTTTCCCTTGCCAAAAATTGACTGGAGCATTGATGAGAGAGACATCATAACAATCAAGAATCTTAGTGTAATCAAGAGGACTGAGAGATGGGTTAACAACAAGAAGCCTCTTGTTCCAAAAAGACATAATACAAGAAGATCTACAATCACTGATTCTGTTAAAAATCCCACTATTTCTTCTAACGTCAATTTTTCTCTTTCAGGCGTTTCTAAAACTAAAAATAAGAAAGCCCTCAAAGCTAATCATGAAAAGCAAAGCATCCCCTGTTGCACACCACCAATGAGAGTAACAAGGACCAGATCAAAGAAAGGAGATAACAAAGTGGCCAAAGATAAAGAATTGATTGAGTTGGATGATATGGATAACCCAATGATAGAACAAGATGTTGAAGATGTATCCTGTGAAGATTCACAAGCTCTAAAATTTGGTCAATCTGATGTTGGAAATCCTCCTATATTGGCTGTAGTAAGAGTTCTCCACAAACACCATCCCCTACTCTCAAATGGTTGGAAAAATGTACTACCAATCACATTGCCAGTAGAGGACATGGTAAGCAAGTGTCTTGCAACAATGGTAAAGCCTAAAAGGATCAAGATGGAATCCATGATTGATAAAGATGAGAAAATAGGGTGTTGGGTAGCGGAAGGTGTGGTACTGAAAGGTGACAAAGATATCTCAGAGGATACTACTGATGATGTCATAGTTGAGAAGATAGATCTTGGGGTTGCAACCAGGGCAATAGATGCAAAACACTTGGAGTCTTTGACCAGGAAGATATTACACCAAACCTTTAAAGTTGAAAAGGATAAAAAGGAAATGAAGGCTACTATCAAGAGATTGGCTGAATTCATTCAGGAATTTTGAGATCCCATCCCCCTTCCTTTGGCACAAATTCCCCAATTATTTGATCCCTGCTCACCAGAGGTTAGGAAAACTCTGGATCAGATTCAGTGAAATAAAATCATAGTCAATGTGTTCAACAAATGGATAGTGGGTATGATCTAGCATGGAGGTGACTACATCACTCAACTAATTGAAACCCACAGAACTATCATGATGACCATCTCAAAAATATTGGTTGAGTTAGTAGAGTGGGATAAAGAAAAGAAGAAATGGACAGGTATAATGAATCAGATGGGTGAAATAGAATAATATGGACTAGCCAAGTTCCTTACTGAGAAACCAGTCCAAGGTTTGGATAAGGATATCCTCTATGTGTCCAACAAGAGTATCGAATGGCAAAACTCCATAATCAGAGTAGGTTATGAAGAGGAAAATCATTTTCTTAGTGAACTGAGAAAGTTAACAGACAAAATGCGAAAAGATCTCAAGTGTCTGAACATCACCTTAATGAATGAGGGAAACCAAAGTATCAAAGGTGCTAAAGAAATGACTCGGGAGTTTGAGAAAGGGAGAACGAAAATCAGGGATAAAAAAGACCTCACAACTGAAGACTTCATGTCAATGGTGAATATTGAGGCAATGCTAGTGGTATGCATGGATAATTGAGAATCCCACAAATAGAAGGTTGTCCAGGTGTGCAAAGATAAGAAGGTCCTCAGGCAAAGGATAATCCATATTACCTTGCCACACCGTGCCACAATTTTCAATGTCCCACTCGCACATGAGGAGTGGAAGAATGCCCGCACTACCAGTTCCTCTCAAGGACAATCAATGATGTCCAGCTCATCCATGACCCAGTGATCGTGCCTCGTCAATCTTGGGTTGTTTCCAATTTTTTTTAATTATGCTATCTTTAGTCATATTTTCAGTTGGTTTTCAAAATTATTTCTTCCGGAACTCTGGGATTTTCTTGAACTTTAATATTCATATGATGTAACCCACTGGCTATATATAGCCAAGGAAAATTCTTAAATGGCTGATGGTAGTTAATTTAATAGTTAATTAGAATAATTTAGATTTTATCTCATTTTGGTGTGGTTTTTCTATAAGAGACTTTTTGTTAGTTTTCTGAAATCAATGAAAGGAAAATCTTTACTATTATAAATCTATTGGTTTATATCAGTAAATTGGTCTTTGTTGGGATATATTTAATTGAGCAGAACTCTTTCTTGAAGCATCTCTTTCCAGTAGTCTCAGTTTATAATTTTGCCAATTTATTTGTGAATGTGTTATGAATTGAAGTCTGTGAGCTTCAGTGAATTAGTATATTTCTCAAATTCCAGTAATTAAGACATCTTTATGTATAAATTACTATGTTTTCCTTATTTACTTTCTGGTTAAAAGTATGATGTTAGCAAGATGCAATTTTGATTATTCAAAATTCATTGAAAATCATATCAGGAGTTGTACCATAATTTAGAGGATTAAAACCATCAAAATTTAATCCAACTGTTAGTAAGATATTAGTGTTTTCTTGAAGGGCTACAAAGTAAAGAAATACAAATAGAATAAAGAGACAAACCCATTTACTAACATATTTTTGGTGACTCTACAGGTGAGCCTGATACAAAGTAAACCAATGTTAGTTTTCTTGGTTTGATGTGTGATCATGGTATTACCTGCTAATGTGATACCTTGTCAACCCAAATGTCCCCCATTCCTACAACATGATCTACATTTCCTACACACTCAAGAAGATATTATTGTAGATCTAAATGCCCTAGATTGGAAATCAAGAACAAGTAATCAACAATACCATCAAGTTTAGTTGGTAATAGAAGAGGAGGAAGAAATTGGTGAATGGTTGAGAGGCCTTCCCATAGCTCAAGAAGCTGCAGTTGTGGATAGGGAAGTGCAAAGGCCATAAAATTGTAAACTTGGCTTCCAGACTTTACACCAAGTCCCAACCAAGGGAGGTTATTCTTGATAGTTTTTTCCAAGAACTGCAATATCTTGAAATTTCAATAGTTCATGCTCCTAAGAAAAAGGCCAAGAGTAGACCATCCTCTCATCCAAAAGAAACCTTCAGTGCAACATCTTCTTCTCATGCTTGGAAAGCTTTGACCTTGTCTAAAATTCAAGCTCCCCCTTATCTTAACCATTTACCTTGTAGCAATCATGGCCCAACCTTGGGGAGCAGCAGGAGGACCCCTAAATATGGGAGGAAATCACAACTTACCTAAGGGAGCTAGGGAAATACTACCCAAATTTTATGGAGATGGGAAGGTAGTAGCTGAAGATCATCTCAATGTCTTCAATACTGCTTGTGGGATTTTGGCAGTCCAACATGAGGATGTTGCAGTGAGACTCTTTGTAAAATATCTCTTTGAGTCAGCCACAAATTGGTTCTATCATTTACCTAATGGTCAAATCACCGATTGGAATAGTATTGAGAATGCTTTTGAGGCTCATTTTAAGAGTGTGTCAGAAAAACATTCTCTACTTGTACAGATGACTCAATTAAAAAAGGAGGTGCATAAGCCTATGAGAGAATTCATAGCCAAATTCAATAAAATCATCCATAAGATCCCTCAAGAAAAATGACCGACACTTGAGAATCAGAAGGACTTCTTTCAGAATGCAATGCCCCCTGACATTGGCTTTCATTTGAGAAGAGCAAGAGTGGCTGACTTGCAAGTTTCTCAAGATATGTCTGTCAAATTAGAAGATGACCTGATCACTACGGGAAAGTGGAGGAGAGATGTTCAAATACCTAATGCATTAAATGCATCTCCCTTTGATCCTTTGTTACAAAGATTGGTAAATTATGTGATTATGATTAAAAGATAACTTCCCAAAGGAAGTGCTAATCCTCCTCCTCCATATTAGGATATTCCTAGAGGAATATCTGATCAAGCTGGTCCTAGCCATAAGACTCTAGGTTATCTCTCATCTGACTAGAAACTATTGAAATCTTCTCTCAAAAAAGAAAATATGCGCACCTTTCATCTTACTGATGATCATGATGGAACCTCTTGTCTAGAAATGATTCGGTCTATGCAGATGCATGTTAACAAGGAATTGGTAGAAGAATCACCTAGAGATGCATAAAGTTTTCAGTTACATGGCGGCTCTGAAAACTATTATATAGAATATGAATTTGACTCTAATCGAGGAGAAAATATTTTGGTAACTCTTGAGGACCCTACATGTATAGTATTAACTAGAGGTTATCATAATTCTCAGGCCAATGATACACCATCAACATCACAGTGTTGGGATAAAGGTAAAGATTCTTTTCTAAAATCATCAACTTTTAAAAATCCCATATCTAAAGAAGATGAACCACTAAAGAAAATCAACTCTAGCACTTCTTTTGATATTGTTGATTTTTGTGAAAATTCCAAAATCCAAGTCTCCCCTACTGAGTACCTTAGGATGAATCCAAAGGAATTAGAAAGACTTGTTAAATATGTTAAATAAGGACAACCCCCTCCAAATCATCCAACTAATGAAGCTACCAATGCAATCTCATGAGAGAAAACTATCTTAGCTACCCAGTCTACCAAAGATGAAAATCCTCCTATAGGATTAAAACCAAAACCTTTTTATTTGTCTTTATTCATTCATGGCTTTAAGTTGAATAACTATGTCATAGACTCAGGAGCATTCGACAACATAATGTCTACTTCTATTGCCAAGGCTATGGGCCTTCCTTTAACTGCAAACTTTGGTAGAAGTTATGCCATGGATACAAAACAAGTCCCACTAGTAGGCCAAATCAAAGGTGCCCAGGTGGCCCTTGCAGCTTATCCTAGTAAGAAGATCAAACTTACCATACTTGTTGCTGACGTTCTGACTAGTTATGGAATGCTTTTAAGTAGGACATTTTCTCGAGATCTTGTAGGTGAAATCAAATTAGACTGGTTTTAGGCAATGATTCCAATTGGAGATAAAAATTTATTGTCTTACAACCTGAAGGGAAATCAAAATACACTGTATCTCCATCTAAGGATCCTAAATCTTAGATAATTTATCAAGAATGTGAGTTTGGAAATTACATGATATCCTCCATAGAAGATATGACTGATGAGATAATAGAAAGGGAAGATGGTCTTTGGTCCCTAGAGTTTGATGGTAGTTATGCCTCAGCTGGTTCTAGAGCAGGAGTTATGTTGATATCACCAGAAGGAAATTTTTCCCATGAGCATTTAAGTTATAATTCAATAACATGAACAAAAATGCTGAGTACGAAGCTCTCCTGTTGGGTATTGGGGAAGAAAAGAAAATGGGAGTAAAAATACTTAAAGCTAGAGGAGATATAGAATTAGTTGTAAGACAAGTAAGGGGAATATACTCAGCAAAGAATTAATGGCTCAAACATTACAAGAATCATGTTTGGGATGAAATTGAAGGGCTTGAAGAATTCTCTTTAGAAACCATCCCCAAAGATTTAAATAGAAAAGCTGACTCTCTGGCAGTTTCATCTTCCTTTCTTTTAAGACATTCAAATTTTAAGGAAAGTTCTTACAAGATTGAAATGGTGTATAGGCCAAAGGTCCTAGACAATACTGAACACTAGCAAGTCTTTCAAGATGATGAGCAGGTAGATAAATTTTTGCAAATGGCAAAAGTTTTCAGCACAACCTTCTTTGAAGGGTCACTCTCTACTTGTGATGAATTTTACCCGAATAAAGTTGCAGATGAAGGGATTGTTCAGTTGAAAGGAAACTACATCCCAAAGGGTTTTGTTTCTCTCAAGAATTTATTTGATAGGTATGATGCAATAAAACATATGTACCATCTCCTAATGAAGACAATAATCAAGGTGATTTTGAAAAGGTGGATATAGGGGAAAAAGATGAACCCAAATATATAAACCTGGGTAAATGTTGTACTCTTGATGAGAAAAGAAGGTTTGTTAATCTGCTAAAAGAATATAAAGATACTTTTTCTTGGTCCTATGACAATCTCAAAAACTTTAAAGGAGGAACATTTCAGAATCAAATCCCTCTTAAACCTAGAAATACACCTTTTAAGAAAAATCTAAGGAACTACAATCTTAATGTTTCTGAAGTAATTAAAAAAGAAGTAGAAAAAATGTTGCAGGCCCGTATTATTTATCCCATTCATCATTCTACCTAGGTTTCAAACATAGTACCTATTAGAAAGAAAAATGGGGAAATAAGGATCTCTGTGGACTTTAGAAATTCAAACTAGTGCAGTTTGAAAGACAATTACGACCTCCCTATCATGGATCATATTTTGCAGACTGTAGCAAGCTCAAAAATGATGTCTATGTTAGATGGTTTCTCTGGCTATAATCAAATCAAGGTAGCTAATCAAGATTAACATAAAATGCCATTTACCACACCCTAGGGTATGTATTCTTATAATAGTCCATGCCTTTTGGTTTATTAAACACAGGTGCCACATTTCAACGTGCCATGAACTCTTCTTTCAGTCATCTTCTTAATAAGGTGATAGTTGTTTATTTAGATGATTTAATAGTTTTTTCCAGAAGAAGTAAAAATCACATGAGAGATCTGAGGTAAGTTCTACAAAGATGTAGAGAGCATGGTATCTCATTAAATCCTAAAAATTCTATTTTTGCAGTCATAGAGGGGAATTTATTAGGTCATATTGTGTCAAATGAAGGGATCAAGATTGATCCTGAAAGAGTTAAATCAATTCAACAGCTTGGTTTTCCTTCAAACAAGATTGGTGTCAAATCTTTTTTGGGGAAAATCAATTTCCTTAGAAGATTCATGCTTGATTTTGCTAAAAGAACCAAACACATGGTTAGTCTTCTAAGTGAGAAAAATCCCTTCAAATGGAGTACACAAGTTGTTAAGGCATTTGACAAAGTTAATAAAGCTATAGCATCAGCCCCTACCTTGATAAATCTAGATTATAAGAAGGATTTCATAATATATTGTTATGCCTTAGAACACACAGTGTCTGGAATATTATTACAAAATAATGATAAAGAAGTACCAATTGCTTTTATGAGAATTCCTCTCAAAAAGCATGAATTGAATTATCCTCTAGTTGAAAAACAAGCTTATGCAGTGGTGAAAGTAGTGAAATCTTTCAGGTTCTATATTTTGCATTCTCACTCCATTGTTTATGTCCCTACTTTTGTTGTAAAAGATGTCCTTATTGAACAAGAAATAGTCATCAATAACCAAGAAACTTGGATTGCAAGGATTCAAGAATTTGATTTAGATATTCCTCCCACCAAGTTGGTTCAAGGTCAAGGTTTATGAAAACTCATGGTTGAGATGATACCTGATAGTGATATGCCCTTAGCTCTCTTTGTCAGTCTTCGTGACTCATGGTTTTCAGATGTGGCTTTCTATCTTACATAAAGAGATTTTCCTCCTCATTTAAATCCCAAAGAAAAGAGAAATCTCATATTGAAAGCCGCAAAGTATGTCATTGTTGATGACATACTATACAAAAAAGGTTCGAATGGGGCTTTTCTGAGATGTGTTGATAAAGAACAATAGGAAAAATTCCTCATGAAGTTCCATAATGAGGCTTGCGGCGGTCATTTTTCTTCTATAGTGACTAATTTTAAAATTCTTAGGGGTTGTTGTTACTGTCCAGGAATTATTGGTGATGCCTACAAGTGGGTAGAAAACTGTGAGAAGTGCAAGTTGTTTAGTGAAAAGCCACAATTGTCATCTCTCCCTCTGAGACTAGTAGTTATCAAATAACCCTTTAAACAATGGGAGTTAGATTTCATTGGACCAATTAATCCTCCATCAAGTGTTGGCCACACACATATGCTTATTGCAACAAACTACTTCACAAAATGGGTGGAGGCGATCCCGGTCAAGAAAAATACATCATAGGTGGTATGTGAGTTCCTAAAGAATTATATTCTAGTAAGGTTTGGAGTCCCTAGTAAGCTGGTTGCAGATAATGCTACTAATTTTTCCTCTCAATTTTTTTTTTCTATGATCATGGCATTTACCTGACCCATGCATCTGATTATTACCCCCAAGGAAACAGATAGGCATAATTAGGTAATAAAAACTTGATAAGGATAATGAGGAAATTAGTAAGTGACAATGCCAAAGATTAGCATAAGAAGTTATTTGAAGCTCTTTGGGCTAACCGCACTTCTCTGAAAAGAGAAACTGGGATGTCACCATTTGATCTGGTATATGGCATGGAGGATCAGCTTTCACTTCCCCTAGAATTAGCGACTGCAAAATTATAGAAAACAATTGAAGAACAAGTTTTCCAAGATGCTCTAGAAAAATGGATTATGTATCTAAATAAAATATAGGAGGAGAGATAGGAAATGGTGAGTCAGATAGCTTTGCATCAAGCTTGAGTTAAAAAAAAATTCCAGGCCTCAAAATTTCATGGAGGGAGACCAAGTATTGCTGTGGGATAAAAGAAGGGAACCTAAGGGTGCCCATGGCAAGTTCGAATCACTTTGGAAAGGCCCGTTCATAATCAGCAAAGTGTTGGGAAGCAATTATTTCAAGCTGGAGCACCTTGATGGTACTATTCTACCCCTAACCTTTAATGGCCAAGATCTAAAATTGTATCAACTGTAACCAGTTTGTCCCATTCTTTGTACATATTTGTTTTGATTTTTTTCTTATTATTTTTATTGTTTTTGTTTTTCAGCCTTTTTGTCCCATTTCCCTAGTCTATGAAACTAAAGCTTTAGGTTCATCCTTCATCCTCAAAAGTCCTTGCCCCCAGTTAGAGCCATTGTTACCACTGATTTTTGCTTAATTATTCATGGCTCTAATCCTCTCAAAAATCCCCCCATAATCTTTTTTGGGTACATTTATTTCCAAAGTTCATTTCATCCTTTTTGCATGTACCTCTTGTCAGTTGAACTTGAACCTTGAACTATCCTTAGTTCAAGATTCAATGTTCAATAAAACCCCACAGTATGTTTGGCTTTCCTTTTATTTATTGTGAGTTTAGTGGCATGTCTATCTTTGCAAAGCGTGTCCTTCCATTGAACTATGAACCGTGAACTTTCTTGGTTTGAAGTTCAACAGACTCTGTCGATTTGCAAAATATTTTAATTTTTTTTCACCTTTCTTTGTAGCCGTTAGCTTTGCTTTTTGTTTATAAAAACATACCAAAGGGTAGTCCACTAGTATATTTGACCCACTTTTTAGACCAACATTTCCGACCAAGCTATAAAATGATTTTCCATGGTCGGTTATAGAAGGAAAAATTTGATTTTTTTTATATCTATTCCTGTGTTGGTCAGAATTACGACCCTAAAGAGTGGTCATAATTTTGACTAACACGAGAATAGAATTAAAAAAAAAGTCAAACTTTATACATATATCTTGCCTATCGACACATTTCATTTTATTTCATTTTGGCATAGTTCACGAGAAAAGGAGTGCTAAAGGAGGTGGTATAAGGTGGGAAGCTGCACTAGGTTGAGCAATAAAATCTTCATTTTAAATCTTAACTAGCTAGGGTTCTTGGAGTTTTTCAAATCTTACGGGTATGATAGACTGGTGTGTGTATGGATGTGACTGGTGTGTTAACAGTCTTTGTGTGATTTATATTTTTAATATGTATAGATGTTTCGTAGTTGTTTCCTTGGTGATTTTAAACACCTATTGATTAATTTGGCTTTATTGATTTTTGAGACCAAGTTAAAAATCTACACAAACCCAAAACATATAAAGGAGAGAAACTTACATTCTAGTTCTTTTTCCTTATTGCAATATCTTTAACTTATCTTTGAAAAATGATTCTTTTTTTCACCCGGATCTGTGTTTCCTCCATCTCAAAGGGGCTTTTCTTATGGAGCCTTCTCAAGTCCGATGTTGACCAAGAATGATAAGCCTACCATTTTTTTGAAGTGATCAACAATTTGCACTTGGTTAACATCATAGGTCAGCCACATTAAATATTTCAAAGCTACCACCTAACATTATGCTAACATGAACCGTCATCTTCAGCACAATCCATGCAACATCCATCGCATTTGGGCGTTACATTCATACACGCATTATTATAGTCAAGTTATAAAACAAACCAAGAAAAAAATGTGACATGTCCCTAAGGAATAGATTCAAACATTCATTTTCATCTATTGAATGCATTGAAGATTATCTTTCATGATTGTTCCATGTGTCAATACTGGATAAAAGTCACTGTGACTGCAAACTATGACTTTACCTTGAATTTTTATAATGTTTCTCATGTAATTTTGATTGGATAAAGACTAGAAGGATTCAGTAAGATATTTGAAGGCATTATCACACATTTTGAAGGTTTTGAAATTCATTTAACATGATTGTACCCTCACACACAATAGATTAATGTATAGCAAACCCTCTTTCTAGCCCGGGTATACATGAGTATGTATTGAGTTGTTATCATTGGCACAACTAAGATCATTTATTATGTGATTTGGTACGATACCCCAGTTGCTAAAATTGCTTGGCTTTTGGAAAATAGTGGAACAACAGGAATTTTTCACTTTTGTCATAGATATGATGATTCCTCTAGTGATCAGGTGTAATCCCAAAGTCATCAGTGTCGACAACCTCAAGAAAATCCAACTTTGAACTTGGACATACTAATAATTGAGGAGTAAAGTTTGAACCCTAAGCCAGTTTAACATAAAAAATCAATTGCTAAGCAGATCATTTTAAGCTTGGTTTATGCAGACCAGGCAATTTTTTTTCAATATATTCAATGCATCGATTAGAAATACCTTTAAGAGATACAGTCACACATACAGCTTACTCTTCTTGTTGGAACAAAACACAAAGCACTTAAAGTACTAGGATGGTTGATGACACATTGTTTCAGGGTCAAGGTCAAGGGGTTATGGTCTAATGTTAACAAAATAAACTCTAAATGCATACTTATGGTTCAAATTCCTTGACAACATTAAGGCAACCCATAACTCCATTAAGCACCTGGACAAGGTTATGTCCTGGCAATTAGACCACTTGTTCCAAGATTCATAGAGAAAAATAAAACCAAAATACATTGACATCACAAAAATATGTGTTACTGCTTTTATATCATATTACTCACCCAAGATCCATCTTACCCATCCAAGATTCACCAAGAAAAAATAATAAAATATATTGATTTAACCTCACATAAATAGCAAAAAAACATATTAGCTTAGCCTTAAATTTACCCAAAATACAATAAGGACTAATCACATTGATATAACCTCACCCATAAGTTGATAAGAGAAAAATGAGTGAAATCCAGTGATACAACCTTACCCAAGAATTGCCTTAAAAAAATGCAAAATACATTGATATAACCTCAAATAAGATTTATCAATTTTAAAATAGCAAGATACATTCATTTAAAGTTGTCCACAACTTGTCATGAAAAAAATAGAAAAATACATTGATTTAAACCTTATCCAAGATTTATAAAAAAAAAGCATAATAAATTAATTTATCCTCACCCAAGATTTACTAAGAAAAAGAACATAACAAAATAAATTGACATAATCTCATCTAAAATTATCAAGATAGAAGGGCAAAATATCTTCAAATAACCTTGCGCAAGATTCTCTAAGAAAATAAATGCAGAATACAAGGATACAACTTCACCTAATAGCTACCAAAAAAATAGAGAAAAAACCATTGGTAAAACTTCACTCGGAGATTTAGCAAGAAAAAGAAAATCAATATACATTCATATTCGATAGAACACATGTCTGTGAGGGAACTCACTCAATTTGGTAAGATGACTGACTCATGGGTGTCCACAAATTGGTCAATTAACTATAGATATTAAAGTAAGGAATAAGGTCAAAGTGCATAAACTGACATAGGCATTTTCCTTTTATAATCTTGTGTCCTCGGCCTAAATTTAGATATACACTAGCGTGTGCATAAACTCACAACACCCATTTCTTTTTGTGTGAGACAATTCTTTGGATATTAAGGTGGCATATATAATGCTTTAGCTCAGTAAAATTCACATTGACGTGTCTAGGATCCATGCCCTCTCTCTATCCAAGTCATTAGAATCTGAGATGAAGCTCAATAAGATGCATTTCATATCGAAAGCTATCATTGCCTCTAATGCTTTTAGATGGCACATTCTCTTCGGTGACATCACAGGTACGAGAATTCTTGTAGAACTTAGAATAATAATCCTACCAAAAAATTTTGAGTCCTATAAATATGCTTTGAGATTATATGAATTTTTTTTAATTACCTTATTTATGTTTCCTTCAAGAGAAAGTAAATGAGAGCAGCCGAAAAATGCCCAAAAGGAATAAAATTTTAGAGTAGCTTGAATTTCCAATAGGAATTAGCTAGGATCAATCATTTAAGGTCTTTGTTGATCATCCCTTTTATATACTAGCTTTTAAATGGAACATTAAGAATAGTAATAATATGCTTAATCTATTAGTAATTGGCAGATTAAGCATATTATTACTATGTAGAGCTAGGGCCAAGTTCATGCACACAAGAAAAAGTCCAGTACCCTATAGAATTAGTCTAACAGTAAATTTATAACAATGCAGATAAGAATCAATTTTTAATTACTATGCATTAAACATGCTAAATTGATAAAGGTGTTATCTGCATTTAATCTACCAATTACTAATAGATTAAGCATATTCTTAAACATACTTTATCTGATATGATGAATTCTTAAACAATTAAGGTTGGAGTAGACATAGTTATCACATAGTTTTTTGTGTGGTACAAGGAAGATTTGGCTAGGTCAAATCTTCCTTCGTGATAGTAGTCTATAGAATTAGACCTTTATGTTAATATGATTTAGAACAACAGAGAGGGGGGATGAAATAGTTGTTCTCAGGTCCAGATGTATAAAACAAACTTTAAACTCTTCAAAAAATCAAATCTAATAACCAACACCTACTAGGTCATTACTGATTGCATAACAGAAACACATAACAGTGTAGTCCACTTATCCAATAGCATCTAACTTGTAAAACACAGAAATGTTCAAACCAAAACATTCACACAAGTATCAACACCAGGATTTATAGTGGAAACCCAATTTGGGAAAAACCACTTTGTAACATGTTACTATTATGTTCACTCTTCTGAAGTGAGCTCGGTGAAAAGCCAACCCTGTCAAAGGTTACAAACACACTATCAGGTGTGATTCGGTTAAAGGATTTAAACCACTTTGTTAAAAGTGCGCATTATTATAGGATTTACATACACTCCATTAGAATGCAACCTTGTTCAAAGGATTTATACCTATGACTATTAGGTCAACCTCTTTTAAAAGGATTTTGACAGTTACAATGGTTAGAAAGTAGCAGTAATAATGATATGAGAAACATACAACTCACTTTGCAAATATGAGATCCAATTCTGTACACATATGCTGGCTTACTGACTGTGAACCTTTTCCATCTCCATCACTGATCTGCTCAGAACCCTCTTCAAGCAATCACAACACTTCTTCAGCCTTTTCTACTTAGACAGTCAATAACATCAACAATACTTCTAGCATCTACTCCCCTTCTAACAACCTCTCGCTTAGGTTTCCTTAATACTACCTCTATTAGGTCAATACATCTTTTGCCGCTTAATCTCCTTTGTAGATCTTAGGGTTATGTTAGATTCATTGAATCTATCCTACATTATGTTCTTCGGCTATCCTTCTAGAAATATCTTGAATTTCTTAAAGATTTACAATAAAATGTTTTACAGTGTATTAAATGCTTTCATACAATCAATAAATAAAGTCAACACATTTTACATAATCCAAGAATTCAATGATGTCGACTAGAAATTTGAATTCTTCCTCAAATTAAAAATATTAACGCTTGGTCAATACTGTGTTCAACTTCTCGATCTTCACTAGAAAGCTTGGTCACCACATAAACTATTTCCTTGGCTAACACTGTCTTCCTTAGCAATTAACTAGTGTTTGGTCAACACTGATTTTACTCGGCATATACTAGCTCGGTCGACACAAACAACACTCGGCTTAAACTACATTTCTTCACTTTTGCTCGGTTAAGCCTACCAGTTTAGTCTTCATTTTTACTTAGATAAATAATACATTGTCTTATCATTCTGCCACATAATCAAGTACTCATTGAAGTATCAAGATAACTCAACCTTTCCTTAGGTGCTGTTGTTACCAACCTTGCCTATCCCCTTAGCAACACTCAAATAGATATAATACTTTCTTAAATAGCAATAGTGCATCGTTTTAAAATGGAAGCACTTCCATGATAAGAGTGTTTAGCCCTCTGAGTAAGTGGTTTTGGGTCATGTTAAGCACCTTGATTGGTTCTTTGCATGTAGTTGGCTTTCTGCCTACTTTCCACTTCTTCTTGACACTTGATTTCTTCATTCTAGGTGAAATTAGGGATAGGATCTCAAGGATTCTCCTGAATTTCCCTCTTCCATGGCTCTATTTTCTAGGTAGGATTTAGAAATAGGTCCTCCTAGCCTTCATCATAGTAATCATAGGATTTTATGTCTATCCATGACATTTTGTCCTATTCTGATATCATTTCTAGGTTTTTGGGCATCCCTGGGACCTCCTGACCTAGTTCTGACTGAATCTGGGCCCAAGGTCAAATTTGAGGTTGATCTTGACTAGGTCAAGATCAAGCTTGAACCTAACTAGGTCAAGATCGAGGTCAAACCTAACTAGGTTAGGATCGAGGTTGAACCTGACTAGGTCAGGATCAACCTTGAATTTGACCCTAGGCCCAAATTTAGTCAAAACCAGGTCAGGAGGTCTTAGGGATACCCAGAAACCTAGAAATGATATTAGAACAGGAAAAAATGTTAGGGATAGACATAAAATCCTATGATTACTATGATGAAGGCTAGGAGGACCTATTTCTAAATCCTACTTAGAAAATAGAGCTGTGGAAGAGGGAAATTCAAGAAAATCCTCGAGATCCTAACCCTAATTTCACCTAGAATGAAGAAATCAAGTGCCGGGAAGAAGTGGAAAGTAGGGAAAAATCCAAACACATGCAAAGACCCAATCAAGGCACTTAACATGACCCCAAACCACTTACTTAGAGGGATAAATGCTCTTATCATGGAAGTGCTTCCATTTTAAGATGATACATTAGCCACATTCACTAGGCGGTTCAATTCCATCTTTCACTAGGCGGTTCAATTCAATAGAAGTCCTTGAATCAAATCCTTGATGGGTTGACTAGTCAGTTGCCACATTCAATAGGTGGTTCAATTCCATCTTTCCAGTTGTGCCATTTTTTTGTCTAGTTCACAATAGGACATAAGTTCTCATTGGGTGAGGTAATCACACCTTCTTTCTCTCTCTAGAGATGTTTCTCTTATTGTGATCTAGGAGTTGATGAAGACTTGAGTCCCTGGGGGCTTAAGGTTTCTCTTTGTCCCTTACATTATGATAAGATTATCTTTTCATTTTGATCTCCTTTACCAAGAGTTTGCATCGAGTCCATACTCTTGCTAAAGTGGGGGCTTGATGTATCATCTTAAAATGGAAGCACTTCCATGATAAGAGTGTTTAGCCCTCCAAGTAAGTGGTTTGGGGTCATTTTAAGCACCTTGATTGGGTCTTTGCATGTATTTGGCTTTCTCCCCACTTTCCACTTCTTCCTGGCACTTGATTTCTTCATTCTAGGTGAAATTAGGGATAGGATCTCAAGGATTCTCCTAAATTTCCTTCTTCCAGGGCTCTATTTTCTAGGTAGGATTTAGAAATAGGTCCTCCTAGCCTTCATCATAGTAATCATAGGATTTTACATCTATCCCTGACATTCTATCCTATTCTGATATCATTTCTAGGTTTCTGGGCATCCCCAGGACCTCCTGACTTGGTTCTAACTGAATCTGAGCCCAGGGTCAAATTCGAGGTTGATCCTGAGTAGGTCAGGATCGAGCTTGAACTTGAGTAGGTTAGGATCAAGGTCAAACCTAACTAGGTTAGGTCCAACCTCAATTTTGTCCCCCTCATTCAAATTTCCAGAATCCTAAATTTTCAGGCATCGGGCTTTTGGGATATTTATTTTCCCGCCTCCGAGTTGGCCATTTCGGGTTTCATGATGGTAAATCCTTTAATTTCATTTAATCTAGGTATATTTTCTAAAGGTTAGGACCTAATTGGGATTTAATTATCCAAGGTGACCCCTCTAGAGGATTGTGCCCTAGTTCACTATAAAAGGAGGCCTTCCTCTCTCATTTGATCATCCATTATTCACATCACATCTCAAGCAATTTCATGAGCGAGCTCTCAAGTGCAAGCAAGTGAATTTAAGCATTCAAGTGTTCAAGCATACATCTATCAAGGAGATCCATTGTTAGCTATTGAAGGATTCAATCTCTTTGGAGCCCCCTTTGATGATCCATTCTTCTACATTCATTCAAGCCTTCTCATATGCAAAGATCAAGTCAAGATTGGTGTTGAAGATCAAATGCCATTGATTGGAGACATCCTACATTCATCCTACATCCATTGAAGCATTCCTACTTGTGGATTTGAGGATTCAAATCCTCTACAAGGACTTCAACATAAGCGAATTGATTTGTTTCAATTACTTTGTTTATGCACACTATATTTCAATTCAATTTCAAGGTTAATTCCTAAATTGGGGTTTGACCAAGGCAAACCCCCCACACAACAAAAACCCCCATTTTCTTGTAGGTACAAGTGTAGAATTTCAAATCTGAGAGTGAATTTGGATACCCTTTTTGGCAAACTTCTGAGATCTGCGAACAAAATTCAAATGAGACTTCAAATAAAGAATGTAGTATTTGACATTTTATGAGGGTCAAACCTGACCTGAGCTCATCTTGGAGAAAGATTTTTGGGTTTTCTCTGTCTTGGCATTTCCAATTTGGAACAAGTTGCAAAATTGCCCAAAAGTATACACAGACATCAGAATTTGACATTTTCCAAATTTTCCCTAATTTGAGGTTAGTATTTGTATTTCAATTATTCCATATTTCAAGCATAATTTCATTCATAGGGAAATATTGGATTTACTCTCTCTCTCTCTTCCATATTCCTCATAAATTGATTCGATTGTGTATTAACCTCTTGGTTGATCAAATTGGATCTCTTCTTTGGGAATTTGGGTTTGAGAATAGATCTCATATTTTGCCCATCCTTTTACATCTGAATAGGGGTGAATCCATTTTACCACTATTCATTTTGGTGAACCCAACATACTTACTCTCTTTTCTTTTGTGGAATTGGATGCCCTATTGTGCTTTCCTTTTATCTTGTTAGTATTAGATTTTTCCTTTGTGTTAGATCTTGCATGCTAATTAGATTTCATATTCATGCTTTATGTGTCCTTAGTTTAGTTTATTTGCATTACATTGGTTTATGAGCTTTACTACCACTAGTCCTACTTATAATATTCTGATTAGAAGAAGTCGTAGACTTATGGGTGCCTTTGATCTTGAATCTTCCTCTCCTTTCCTTAGGATCCCGGATGATAACTTGATTCTTCATGATTCTAATCCTACTATGGAGCAAAACTTTTCTCACTCGTCTCATGATGAGGATGATGCTTTAAGAGTTCCTCCTGAGAAAGTCCAAAAACTTTCCACTGAACTTGATAAAATGGGTAATTGGCTTCTTCAAGAGGACCATAATCAAGATTCCATTCAAGCTATAGAGGCTCTTAAGAAATTTCTCCATGATAGTGATCAAGGTGTTAACCTCTTGCCTGGTATTACTCACCTTGTGCATTAAAATGTTAAACCTTTAGTTCAAGAACCTCAAGATTTAGGGTTGATTCCTCCTATCACTAGTGTTGAACCTCCTTCTAATCCCTTACCTAGTATTCCTATCTATACTCCTTTGGTGAATGTGATGGTTCCCTCTGTTCCTATGAGTGTTCCTCCTGTGTCCCTTCCTACATCACAACCTTCATATCATAATGTTGCCCTCACTTATTCCAATCTGCTTCCAACTATAGTTCCTAGTGTTCCTCCAGTTGTGTCTTCTATTCCTGCAGCTTCTTACACTTTACCTAGTGTGTCTAATGTTGCTACTCCTCCTATTTCCTCTAATGATTCAACAATCATCAGTTTGGGTCAAACTGTATCATCCTTACAACAACAACTTGCTTCCTTAACTCAAAACAAGTTTAGTATTCCTACATGTGATATGGGAAGTCCCTTGTCCTGAGACATCATTCGTACTCATGTTCCTCAGCAAGGTGAGATGCCTCATCTTGAAAATTATAATAGAAAAGGAGATCCTATTCATCATGTTAAAATATTCCAAATCCTTTGTAGTTATTATGCTCATGACCATAGGATTTTAGCCAAATTGTTTGCTAGAAATTTCTGTGACAAGGCCTTACAATGGTATTTTTCCTTGCCTCCTTATTCTATTGATTCCTTTCCTTGGCTTGCTAATGCCTTTATTCAACAATTTCAAAATAATATTGGCCCGCAGGTGTCTTTGACTGATTTGATGCATTGTAAACAAAGTGCTAAGGAAAAGTTGACTAAATTTATTGGTAGATTTAAGCATTTGTATGCTTAGATTTCCTATCCTATTCCTGATATTGATATTCAATGTATGTTTATTTCAAATTTGCAAAAGGATATTAGAGATAAGATTCTGCTAACTGAATTTACCTCTTTTCAACAACTTTTTTCAGTGCTTCATCATTATCAATTACAAGTGAGCCAATTTGAGAGCAACACTCCAATGGATCCTGTTCTAGTTGATAAGAGTGATGCTACTCCTAATTCAAATTTTTTTTGAAAATTCAACAACTATGTCAAGATAAACAAACAAGCGAATGCAATTGTTGATCAAGTTGTTGTTGTATCTCACAATGCCACTTCTGCATCCACTAATTTTTGATTAAATCGTGTGTTTACTCCTTTTTCTAAATCTTTACATGCTATTATGAATAGGTTGTTAGCTGCTAATATGATTACTTTACCTCCTATTCAACCTCTGTTACCTACTACGATTGCATCTAAATCTTTTGATCAAAATTCTTTTTGTCAATATCATCATCAAAATGGTCATGATACTAAGAAATGTTATTCTTTAAAATATAAGGTTCAAGATCTAATTGATTCTAAGGCTTTATCTATTGATAATCTAGATAGTAGTGGGAATAAATTTGTCTCTCCTCCTAATCAGAACCTTCAAATCTATATGAACCATTTACCTACACATGATACTAATACTATTGCTCAACCATTTGCTATGGACATTGTGTATGATTCAAAGATGGAGGATCTCAGTCATGTTGTTAATCAAGTAGAGCATGTTGATCAATCTATATCTCCACCTCAACCTCAACTTCAACCTCAACCTCATATTCAACCTCAAGTTCAATCTCAACCTCGACCAAAATCTAAACCTAAAAAGAAAACTCAACCTAAACGTCGACAAAAATTTAAGAATAAAAGACCTCAGGAACTTTTGATTAGCTTTGATGACTCTGAGACTATTAAAGCTCCTGATGGTCCCCTTTACATTGCTGCTAGGATTGCTCAGAAACCTACTCGTGGTTGTCTTGTTGATCCTCCATCCTTAGTCAATGTTATCACTGAAGAAAATATTTTCATGAAAAGCTTACAACATGAATTTTATGATACATTGGATGTGTGGATTCAAACTTGCAATGGTTTTCTTTATCCATCATTTGGTTCTATTACTTTACCGGTTGAACTTTGTGGAAAAATTGTGAACACTACCTTTGTTGTTGTTCCTACTTTTGATCAATTTCAAGTTAAGCTAGGTTTGCCTTGGTTAACTACCATGCATGTTGTTGCTTCACCTATCCAAAAGTGTCTTAAGTTCATTCATGATGTAGAAGTGAAGATGATTAATCATATTCTATATCAACCTTCTAGGCCTAGAGATTGTGTTGCTCTGGATTTCTTTTGGCCTTCATTACCTAATTCATGTCCTCCTCGACCTAATAATATTTTTTGATCATATCAAGCTTATAAATATCCTAAAATTATTGAATTAAGTTCACCTCCTAGGGACCTTAATCATGGTCTTTTATCTACACCTTCTATACCTCCTTTAACTATGACTTCTAGCTTTGTTAATCAAGCTCCTTTTACTGAACCTATCAAAGATCTTGTCATTGTTTCTCCTATGGTTAATAATCCTATTGATTTTCCTAAAGAACCGGTGAAGGATCCTATGATTGTTCCTCCTAGTTCTCAACCTATTTCAAATAAATCAAAGTGAAATTGATTTGCTAATGAACATCGTAAAAAGCATCATGCTCATGCTAAAGCTCAAAGAGCTCTACCTTCTACAGATAAACCTATGCATAATGTGGTAGAAAAGATTGTTACTAATAATGATGTTCACATGCATGATTATGATGATTCTATTCATATCTTAGATCCTATTTTGATTAATTTGGATGCCGAAGATACTCTTGATGATACTGATGATGTTAATGATGAATATGAAACTATTGACATTGACATTGATTTACCTAATATTCTTTCATCACAATTAACTCTTACACCTAGTGTCGAACATTGTGATTATCAAGAGGATCCTTGTTTGAAATTGTCTATCATTCCTACTATGTTGGATATAGTCCCTCTTGCGAGTTACCCACCTTCCCTAAATGATATACAATGAGATGGGGAAAGTAGGCGGCACGCTTGATTTCTTTATCCTTCATGGTAGCTTTGTTGTGTGTTTTGCCTATTGTACTGTGCTTCTCCCGTACCGTGTTTGCTAAATGTTGTTAGATTCTTTTATATGATCCTTGTTACTCAGTTGGTGCAAGGTGATGAAGGAATCAAAACTGTTGTTTAAATTCTTCTATATGTATCTTTATTCTTCTATGTGTTGTTCAATGTTATGTTGTAACTATGCTATTGTTCATAAATGTTTCCTTATGTAATCTGCTTGGATTCAAGATATGGTAGCACTAATTTCTTTTTGGTCTCCATGTCATGGTCTGAAAAGATTCTCCTTTGTAAATCTTATGTGATCTTTCCTCCTTTCTAATTGTAGTTCTACTTTCTTTGGGGAATGATGTCAATTCATTTGCAATAATATCATATATATATTATCTTATGATCATACTGACCCTATAGTAAGTAGATCCCTTCTATGTTCGTTGTATGTTTCTGTGATATTTCCCTTGATTTATCTTTGTCTGGGGGCATCTCGACATGGAAATGTAATCAGTGGAGTTGTTTATATTTTTGTTAAAGCCATTGCTCCTGTTAAAGTGTCAACAATGACTTTAATGTGGGGGCATACACTTTGCTCACCTGTTGCACACACGCACTTTCCAATACACCACATATTTTTCAAGATACTTCTTTTTCCCTTTTTGGATTAAGTAATTAATCCTTAAAGCATGGGTTTATATTTTAGGATCTCTTGATCCCTCCAGTTTCAAATACACATATATTTTGATCCCTTAAGGTCGGAGGTGTCCTTAAGACTGGATCTCTTTTTTTTTTTTTATTCTTATGGAATAGAATATTCCTAAGGATGAATCCTTGATGGGTTGACTAGTGAGTAGCCACATTCACTAGGTGGTTCAATTCCATCTTTCTAGTTGCGCCATTTTTCTGTGTGGTTCACAATAGGACATAAGTTCTCATTGGGTGAGGTAATCACACCTTCTTTCTCTCTCTAGAGATGTTTCTCTTATTGTGATCTAGGAGTTGACAAAGACTTGAGTCCCTGGGGGCTTAAGGTTTCTCTTTATCCCTTAGATTATGATAATATTATCTTTTCATTCTGATCTCCTTTACCAAGAGTTTGCATCAAGTCCATACTCTTGCTAAAGTGGGGGCTTAATGTATCATCTTAAAATGGAAGAACTTCCATGATAAGAGCATTTATCCCTCCAAGTAAGTGGTTTGGGGTCATGTTAAGCACCTTGATCAGGTCTTTGCATGTATTTGGCTTTCTCCCCGCTTTCCACTTCTTCCTGGCACTTGATTTCTTCATTCTAGGCGAAATTAGGGATAGGATCTCAAGGATTCTCCTAAATTTCCCTCTTCCATGGCTCTATTTTCTAGGTAGGATTTAGAAATAGGTCCTCCTAGCCTTCATCATAGTAATCATAGGATTTTATGTCTATCCCTGACATTCTGTCCTGTTCTGATATCATTTCTAGGTTTCTGGGCATCCCCGGGACCTCCTGACCTGGTTCTGACTGAATCTGGGCTCAGGGTCAAATTCGAGGTTGATCTTGACTAGGTCAGGATTGAGGTCAAACTTGACTAGGTTAGGTCCAACCTCAATTTTTCCCCCCTCATTCAAATTTCTAGAATCCTGGATTTCTGGGCATCAGGCTTTGGGGATATTTATTTTCCCACCTTCGGGTTGGCCATTTTGGGTTTTAGGATGGTAAATCCTTTAATTTCATTTAATCTAGGTATATTTTCTAAAGGTTAGGACCTAATTGGGATTTAATTCTCCAAGGTGGCCCCTCTAGAAGATTGTGCCCTAGTTCACTATAAAAGGAGGCCTTCCTCTCTCATTTGATCATCCATTATTCACATCACATCTCAAGCAATTTCATGAGCGAGCTCTCAAGTGCAAGCAAGTGAATTTAAGCATTCAAGTGTTCAAGAATCCATCCATCAAGGAGATCCATTGTTAGCTATTGAAGGATTCAATCTCTTTGGAGCCCCCTTTGATGATCCATTCTTCTACATTCATTCAAGCCTTCTCATATGCAAAGATTGAGTCAATATTGGTGTTGAAGATCAAATGCCATTGATTGGAGACATCCTACATTCATCCTACATCCATTGAAGCATTCCTACTTGTGGATTTGAGGATTCAAATCCTCTACAAGGACTTCAACATAAGCGAGGTGATTTGTTTCAATTATTTTGTTTATGCACACTATATTTCAATTCAATTTCAAGGTTAATTCCTAAATTGGGGTTTGACCAAGGCAAACCCCCCATACAATAAAAACTCCCATTTTCTTGTAGGTACAGGTGCAGAATTTTGAATTTGAGAGTGAATTTGGATACCCTTTTCGGAAAACTTCTGAGATCTGCAAACAAAATTCGAATCGGACTTTAAATAAAGAATGTAGTATTTGACATTTTATGAGGGTCAAACCCGACCTAAGCTCATCTTGGAGAAAGATTTTTGGGTTTTCTATGTCTCGGCATTTCCAGTCTGGAATAGGTTGTAGAATTGCCTGAATGTATACATAGACATAAGAATTTGACATTTTCTAGATTTTCCCTAATTTGAGGTTAGTATTTGTATTTCAATTATTCCATATTTCATGCATAATTTCATTCATAGGGAAATATTGGATTTACTCTCTCTCTTCCATATTCCTCACAAATTGATTCAATTGTGTATTAACCTCTTGGTTGATCAAATTGGATCTCTTCTTTGGGAATTTGGGTTTGAGAATAGATCTCATATTTCCCCCATCCTTTTACATCTGAATAGGGTTGAATCCATTTTACCACTATTCAAATAGTCTTACCAGTTAAGGTTTGACATCAATGACAATACAACAATTGCTTCAATTGTAGTTTATTAAGAATTCATCATATCAGATAAAGTAATTCCGACCAACGTAAGAATAGAAGTTAAAAAAAGTCAAATTTTATACATATTATATCCCGCTTACCGGCACATTTTATTTTATTTCATTTTGGCATAGTCCATGAGCAAAGGAGTGTTAAAGGAGGTGATATAAGGTGGGAAGCTGCACTAGGTTGACACCGCGCACCTATATGCAAGTAAGTTCGAACCAGTGGTTGAATATCACGGAAGTGCAGACTGGTGAGCAATAAAATCTTCATTTTAAATCTTAACTAATAGATTAAGCATAATATTACTATGCTTAATGTTCCATTTAAATGCATTTAACACAAAAAACAAAATTACAAAACTGAACCAATGGCATGTTTACAACAAAGGTCTAATAGAACTCCCAATAATTCTTAAACATACTTTATCTGATATGATGAATTCTTAAACAATTAAGGTTGGAGTAGACATAGTTATCACATTTTTTTGTGTGGTACAAGGAATATTTGGCTAGGTCAAATCTTCCTTCATCCTAGCAGTCTACAGAGTTAGACCTTTATTAAGAATTCATCATATCAGATAAAGTATGCTTAAGAATTGTTGGGACTGGTCCTTTGGCGTGTATTAAACAGAATAGAATTTTCAGCATATTATTATCATTCTATTTCTTTGTTGTAAACATGCCATTGGTTCAATTTTTTAAAAAAAAAATTGTGTTAAATGCATTTAACATAAAGGTCTAATTCTATAGACTGCTAGCACGAAGGAAGATTTGACCTAGCCAAATAAAGGTCTAATTCTGTAGACTATTCATCAGAAAAATCTTCATTGTCTTCTAATTTTCTTTTTTATATACTAGCATTTAAATGGAACCTTAAGCATAGTAATAATATGCTTAATAGTTATATGGCCATTGATGCCATTATTATCATGTGATTGCACTTCAAAGTTCAAAGATGCCAAAAAGATGTAAAATTACATTTTTATGCAATTATGGCCTAAATGGCTAAATGAGGGTTTAGTAGAGGTTTAGGTAGTTTAGGGGATTAGGATAGGAACCTAAAACCTTTTCAATGGTTAAAGATGATGCAAGAAAGATTAAAGTGGTCGAAGTTGATAACTAGTTGTCAACTAGATAACAAAGCAAACGAATAAGTACCTATAACAGTCATATAATTGACTGTGCAGGTTAAGAAGAAGTTGAAAATCAGTTTGTAAGGGGATTTTGGTCAATTTTGTACGTGATTTTTATGGGAGAGGAGTCTTATAAGTTGTGGGGAGGTGTGTATGGTCGAAGAAGACAATGTAATGAACTACTAAGCAATAAACTTTTAATTCTTTACAAACAATCACTTCTCTGCTTGTGAAGACACAATCTAGTGTTTATATTATTAAACTCTCTATTCAATGCAACATTGATAGGAAAAGAATTCATTGATTGTTATTATAAGTTTTGATCATTCCATGTACTGATTATATTGTTTTGAAGTCTTAAAATCAAAGAATTTCAATCCTTTTATTGACTGTTCTTGTACAGTGCTTGGTGTGCAAACAATATTTGTTTTGAAGAACCAATAATTTCCTAGGCTCTCCCACTTTCTGTGAATTTAATGTGACTTGTGGGAGAAGCCTTGCCTTGTATTACCTGGTCCTATAAGTGTTTATGTAGAGAAGGTGAAAGGAGGCAAGGAAAAATGACTGTCCTAGGCAAAAGACATAGGAAATGGTGCACTAGACAACACCAGTTATTGGCCTTGCCTTGTATTATTTGTCTTCCAACTTTTAAATTACATCTCTATTGCACTACTAATGTTTTTTAATATGAAACCTTCATTCCAAGTTTGTAATTTTGTTTTAACAAGGGAAAATAGTAACGGTAACATCACTACCAAGATATTACAACAAACTTTCAATTTTTTTCAAGTATAGCTTACAAACATTAGAAGTCTCATGAAGAGTCTTGGTGAGTTGAAGCACCCTTTTTTATGTTTTCTGACCGAGTGATCAAATTTGGAGAAGAATCAGTGCATGCAAAGAGACAGAGAGAAAAAATCCCATTGCCAAAGTGGCCAAAGACTATGTTAGGTTGATAAAATATGGGGATTCTCTTTACTGTTGCAGGATCAGTAGTTGTCTCAATAGGATTCATGTTGCAATGCCCAAGTGAGTTGCAATGACCAAGGAAGTTTGACAAGAACAAGGAATATGGCTTAAATAGAATGGGAAGACATCTTTCTAGCCTAGGCTTGGATCCTTCGACAATTAGCTTCATAATAAATGAAGTAGATGAGAGCTGAGCAATTAGCTTCCCAAGAAAAATCTCATAAATGAACTATGTGTACCCCAATTCATGTGCCCTTTGTGTGTACCTAAATGATATATTTGAAACAACAAGGGTAAGGCTTAAAGAAGTTAATTTTGCACCACAGTATGAAGTTGTTGCAGCAACAGAGCATCAAACGCCACCTTCAGCACAATATGATCACTAGACAGGTCTGTATGTTTTATGAAGTTTGGTCTTTATAAAATATACAGACCTATCTAGTGATCATATTATGCTGAAGGTGGTGCCTGATGCTCTACTGCTGCAACAACTATAGACTATGATGCAAAATTAACTTCTTTAAGCTTTACCCTTGTTTCAAATATATCATTTAGGTATGCACATAGGGCACAATAATTGAGGTACACATAGTTTATTTATGAGATTTTTCTTGGGAAGCTAATTGCTCAGCTCTCATCACTTCATTTATTATGAAGCTAATTGTCAAAGGATCCATGCCCAGGCTAGAAAGATGTCTTCCCATTCTGTTGTGGATAGGTGTTTCATAAAATATACATACCTTTTGCACATGCATTCTCAATTCAGAGTGGGAAAATCTTATTTTGGATGTGAGGGAGCGAAGCAAAACACATAAAGAACATGCACATAAACACGACAGTTGAGAAACATAAATGTAGATATCACAACATCTAAGAAACATAAATGTAGGCATCACAGTCATAATTTTTTGGAGACACAACGTAATTGAATGGTATACCCAGACGATGCAAAACAACCACTACTCCTCTAGTTCCAAGTTGACATTGCGGGATCCAAAAACAATAGATAAGGAATAAATTTAGAGAATGGAGGAGGGCCATAGCGACCAAAATAATATAGGGTCCCTATATTATTTCGGTTGTTATGGCCCTCCTCCTCTTCTCTCTAAATTTATTCCTTATCTATGGTTTTTGGATCCTGCAGTGTCAACTTGGAACTAGAGGAGTAGTGGTTGCGTTGCATCATCTGGGTATACCACTCAATTATGTTGTGTTTCCAAAAAATTGTGACCATGATGCCTAAATTCATGTTTGTCAACTATTGTGTCCCAAGACACCTTATGATCCTTTACGACCCTTTACAATCCCTAAGAATACATCTTAGAGGTCTTAAAATATCGTAAAGGATCATAAGAGGCTCGTAGGAGAGGCTAGATGAGCTTCCACCTTCATGTGGTTGGCTCTGTTTAGTAGAGAATGTTAAAGTATTCTCAAAACAAAGAGAAGCTCAATAATTTAAGGAGAAGCTCTATAAAACCTTCACAAATATCCCTTCATTGGTCTCCACTCTTACCTCTTCTCAGAATCTAGAAACTTTGGATATTGTTTCTCATCAATTTGCATGAAATGTGCTAGTGATCATTTGGTTAGTGCTTGATAACACATTTGACATCATACATTTTTCTCCTTGCAGGTTTGGGATCATACAAGAGCATATTGGATCACATAAGAGCATACTGGATTTAATTAATAAATGCAAAATTTGAGAAAATAGAGTTGTTAATGTTTCACATGTCTTTTTTGAAAGTGTAAGCCCCAATGCTCGTATAAAAATCTGAATGATGATCAGAATCAATGATGGAGAGTTATCATGATGGAAATGGTTGGAGTACCTTGTATTCAGTAGATGTTGGCAAGTGATCCTTCTTAGTTGTTGCAGTTTTAGATTAAAATACATACCAACAACAACAGCTAAGAAGGATTGCTTGCCAAATTTTATTTTGTATGTGAAATTTTGGGAGTTGCATCTGAAACTTACGCTAAATAATGTAAGTTGCAATTTTCAATTTTCATTATGTTGTAGCTTTTTATTGTGTCAATTTTCATATATATATATATATATATATATATATATATATATATATATATATATATATATATATATATATATATATATATATATATATATATATAAAATAGTTAAATTAGACTTACTATCCAAATTGGAAAAATTATTTTTGTTATACATGGAACTTGGATTCAAGTGTGTCTCTAAACATTGTGATCTTTCCATATTCTTTAAGTGTTATGTCACAATTATATTTGTCAAAGATTGAATTAGGGATTAAGAATTTTCTCACAATTTTATTCGTACATTGATGAGAACCAATGATGGCGAGTTTTTAGATTCTGAGAAGACGTATATGCAATGGAGGCCAGAAGGGATTTTTGTGGAGATTTTCTAGATGTGGAAATTTTCTAGAGTGGCTATATACATACGAGGGTTTCCAGATTGAGTACTAGTGCAGATGATGATTCAGTAACCTACGTCTATAAAACCTTCACAAATATCCCTTCTTTGGCCTCCACTCATACCTCTTCTCAAAATCTAGAAACTTTGGATATTGTTTCTCATCCATGCACGAAATGTGCTAGTGATATCATTTGGTTAGTGCTACTGATGAAGAATATTCCAACTTTTACCATTCACTTTCAAAGGTTTGTCTTAATGGATGTAATTTTGTACTAGTACCTTGTATTCAACAGATGTTGGAAATCGATCCTTCTTAGCTTTTGTTGTTTTATAATGTTTGTCTCAATCCCTACCAATAGGTTGTAGTTTCATTTTCTAGATGTGGAAGTCAGAGGGGGCTTACAATAATAAATCATGTAATATTTTTTTGAATACGAAGAACACTAGAAAAATTGAATTAGTAGAGGAGGAGAATGATGAGGATATTGATGCTCTGCTTAGCCGTTACCTTAGAAAAATGAGCAAGAAACCAAAAATGAAATGGTTGCAATTAAATTTTTTTGCTAATGAAAGAACATTGTCTTAATGGATGTAATTTTGTACTAGTAAATGTTGATGAATGATGTGTCAATGAATTATTCATGAATGTTGTGTGTTAGTGAATTTTATGTGTTAATGAATGTTATCATGTGATTATAATGATTGAATGCTATATTTCAAAAATGGATGAATGAATGAATGAATGTTATTAGATGTTAATGGGCAATTTAGAGTGATGTTAGGGGGGGGGGGGGGGGTGGGAGGGGGGGGCCAAATGAGCTTCCACCTTCACATGGTTGGCATTGTTAAGTAGAGAATATTAAGCTATTCTCAAAACCAAGTGAAGCTCAAACTAAACCAATGACATAGATTCGATGGTAAAAAACACCTACTTCTTATTCCATATTATTTCTCATTCACTTTAAGAAATATTTTACTTCTTAAACATGTTCATCAACCAATCAGCATCACCATGTTCATCAAATTAGATTTATAGATAAGAGAGTGAATGGGGAATTTTTATGAAGCACTTACCTTTAAGCCTAAAAATATAGATGAAAATTTATTAGCTGCCTCTAAATGAATCATTCTCATGTTTCTTCCTACCCCTTTTACTTACCTACTACCTTGTCTTAGGTAGTTGTCTTCTTATGAGTTTTTTAATTGATTATGAATGATGAAGTTTTATGGCTACACTGTTACTGATAAGTTTTATTTAATGTGTTGTATAATGTGCAGGTGACAAGTTGATCTCACTCATTAAGGATAGAGATGCCCCATATATATTTTCATTCATCACCTTCACATGTTAATATTGCATATAGGGAGTTAAAATTGTCTAAAAGTGTCACTCACTCTTCTCATGGATGTCTACTCTTTATTCCTAGCATTTGGCTATCCTTGACTCTTATGATCTTGTTGATCTCTATTTTTTTCACCGTGACTACTCTCCTCTTAAACATATGTTTAGATCTATTTTTTGATAGCAATGAAAAGATCTCATATCTTTGAAATAGTGAGATTATCCCAAGGACAATGATGTCTAGTGTTAGAATAATGAACACCATGAATTGGTAAAAAACCCATTGAAAGAATCTACCGTATCAAGAAAATTAATCTCTGTCTTAAAAAATGAGAGCTTGGAAAATAATCCTTATCTAAAGCATGAAGATCTTATAACAAAGGAAACCCCACCTCTTATAATGAAACTTGATGTTTCTCATTTAAATCTTGATGTTTAGAACCATGATACCCTCTTTTCTTTGATAAAACTTGTCCCACTTTTGAATACACTTCTTTATCATCTATCTACTATTCTTAATGAGCAACCTTCTATTTATTGTTGTTTCTTGAATGAATCTCACTGCTTACTCATTATGGACTACTATTTACTGATGAAAATCCTTTTGTTCTTGTTTAGAAAATGCTTGTTTTACTTGAAATTTTTTACTACAACATAGCTTTTTGTTCATGCATTGCTTCACCGACATTTATGCTTTGATTGAAGGCTTTAAAGCTTAGGCACGATCATACATCCCTACTTCTTTGGAAGAATATTTAGCCCCAAAGGTAAAGGTTGTCCTTTGGTTCCTTGTCTTTGGATATGGGTCTCATAAGTAATTGTGCACATCATATATAATTTACTTTAATCAAGTTTTGGAGAAACCCATCTTGAACTCCTGCTCTCTTTGCATTCTTCAGTTAACTATGTTTCAAATAATTTTATCAACCATCTTGGAATGCTATTTTTGTTGTGTAGATTGATTCATTTTATTCTATAATACAATAACAAACACTCGTTTTAACTATGTAGATGTTGTGTGTCAGGTATTTACTTTCAACTAATAACAAGATATCCAACCATGACAAAGGTTAGTAACAATGTAAACCTTTTGTGTGTAGTTTTTTTATAATCTTTGTATGAAATTTTTTATACAGTTGATTTTATCATAGAGATGATAATTTTTCTCACCCATTGAAGGCTATGGGAAAGAAATAAAGCCATTATCATTATGATTTGTTAGCAATATTTTTCGTACAACTCATACATTTTTTCCCATCAACATTGTTTACTCCATGACACCATGTGTGCATGTGTGCTAATTTAAAGTTTTAATTGTGTTTTTCTTCATCTTTAATGTTTAGTGTATCATTTTTTAGGGTTGTCTCTATTGACTAGAAACCACAAAATTTCTTAAGTATGCTCACCTCGTAGGGTATTCTACGCATGACTTGGTGATCAAAGTTGAACTCCTCATGTGCCTTGTCCAACAAGGCTCAATACAGAAGATGACTGAGATAACTGGTGGGAATGATGCACCACATTTGTTTGAGTCTTCTCTTAATTCTTACGCCAAACTCAAATTAAGAAACCAAAATTCATGGATCAATGAAATTTTCTTTGAAGGCTGCAAAACATTAATTTTTTGCAATTTTTTCACTTAATGAGGATCAAATTCAAGTAACATAAAATTTTCTATATATTTTGATTTGTTTTGAATTTCATATATTTAGATTTGAATTTTGTTTTGAACAAGTTATTATAAAAAACTTATTCTTTCCATATCATAGTGGGGGCCTTCACCAAAAGGTGAGAGAAGGAAACTATACATAGCAACTCTCCCAACAAAGATGATCCAACATTAGAAGAGATGAAGCTCACTAGGTCTAACTACTCTGATTTTAAATCTACACTGAATGAAACAACCACAAAGTCAAGAAGGAAATTCTTTTAATGGCTGCAAGGTAGGAGTCAAAAGGGTCAAGCTCAGATGGATGATATTGATGATCTCTAATTTGACATTTTCACCTATCTACATTCTCTAAAGAGCGGTATGCACTCATTGAAGGTGGATTCACACCACAAGACTCGGGGAGCAAATGTATCTTCTAAGAGAAATGATGATTCTTTGTTTGGCTTCAATTTAGATCTAAGTCAAGACCAACAACCAAATTTAATGTCAAGGCACTACTTGCCAAAGATGGATATGTGTAAGATTGATGGCAAGGATCCAACTAATTGGATCTTCTAAATGGAGCAAGCAATTATTTGATCTTGATTACATTCCATGTCAATAGAAGGTTGCAATGGCATCCATATGTTAGAACAAGATAAATTCATTTTGTATCATTGACTATGTGATTGGAAGAAAATAAAAGGATGTGTTGTCACATCAACGAGCTCACCAAATTAAATCAAACAAGTATAATCAAAAGGCTATGCTAAATAATTTTAGATCTTTCCTTTAAGAGTTGGGAATGTTATATAGGAAATTTTGAATTAACCATATCTTGGGTGACTATAGGTCCACATTGAACATGAGGTATATACATTTAATCCAAATTGTCTAAATTAATTATTATGGCAAAGAAGTTAGAGGAAAATTTTTGGCTGGTAGGAGACATGAATTTATTAAAATTTATTTTTTGCACCCCATCACCAACTTTACCCTCAACCTACTAAGTTGATGTCCCAACAAATTGAAAATAAAAGGTAAGTTTTATGTTGGGAGATAAATATGGAGAGAAGAAGCTTTTCTATATTGAAAGAGCAACAAATAATGAAGAAGACATATAGATAGAAGTGGCATCAAAGGAAACATCACAAGAGCCCATACCATCTTTTCATGCACTATCAACTACACAAACCCAAGTAGTGGGATTACTAAATAAACAAAGATTGACAAAATTAATTGATTCTTGCAATACTCACAATTTCAACAACAAAAATTTAGCCAACTTTCGAACTGCTTTATTTTTCTAGCACTGGAACTGAAAGGTTTTGACTCTGAATGGGAATATTGTTAGTTGTTTTATAAAATGTGACAATATCAAACTTATCGTAGGGAACAACCTTTGACCAGCCCTACATTTTCCATTTCCATGAGGGGGGTGGGGTGAAGGGAGTGGGGGTATAACAATGTAGATATATTATTGGGAGTATGAGGACTCTTCATGCACTTTCATTCTAAGTGTAAGACATTCAAATGAAGAGGATTACATACAAAAGATCCATAAATGGTAAGCTCTCATCAAATCCAAAAAGTGGTACCCAAAAAAATTAAAATATTTTGAGGCAAAGTTATTTTCTTTGGAGACCCCAAAATCACCACCTAGAGTTTTCCCTATGAAAGATCAAACTCAACATCATAAATACATACTTTCTTCTCCCAAGATGAGTCTCACCATGGCACCAAACTAAGTGAAGCATTAAGATGACCAACACCAAAGTGAGTAATGTTTAAGAGGGATATTAGGTCTTTTTGAGGTACCCTATAAGAAAATGGCACTTAAGTAGTAAATGAAGGACAACAAGTTCTCTCCCAAATATTATCAAATATTGAAAAAGATTGGCAATGAGGCATATAAGGTAGAGTTACCTTCAATAACAAAAATACATCCCATTTTTCATGTCCCTTTTTTTGTTAAAAAATTATTGGATAACAGATTTCAAAACAAAAAAATGTTACCAAAGCTTAATGAAGAGGGAATGATTATCTTGGATCCTAAAGTTATTCTCCAATCATGTACAAAGAATCTAAGGACTAGGAAAGTCACAAATTACCTCATCAAGTGGAAGGAATTTCTTGTTAAAATGTAATATTAGTATAAATAGTATAATATAATATAATATTAGTATATAATAGTATAGTATTATAAAATTACCTCATCAAGTGGAAGGAATTATACTATAATATTAGTATATAATAGTATATTATTATAAAATTATTAATATAAATATACTATAATTTATTAATAGATTTGATAATATATATTATTTTTTTTAAATTGAATTTGATGTCATTTTTTCGACGGCCAAAGAATATATGTTCGGCGAGGCTATACATTCGACAAATATTCTAAACATAAATCTGTTGGCAATTTGGCTGATTTGATTACATAGATTTTTTAATTATGGTAACATATGATCCACATGAAGATCGTATAGGTCAGAGAGCAAGTATGATAGAGCGCATTGCAAAATTATCTAAGTATGAGATAGTATTTTCACCAGTGAACCTAGACACAATTTTTTGTTTGCGATGTTGATTGGAGTAATTTCAATGCTTGTGCACTTGAACATAGACTCTATGATGACTATTGAACACCCATCTCAGAGCACAAGTTAGTACGACATGTACAGAAGAAGTTATGACAATTTTACCAAAGACAATGTCAAGCCGACAGGACAGAATATGAAGACGTAATTAGTAAAGAGTTAAGGGATTATTTTGTTAATCAAAATAATGACTTAACAATATAAAGGGACAACATCCTAGATGTTAACTCTTGGATAAAGTTATTTGTATAAATGTAATATTAATTATAAGAAAAGATATGATGGATATAGATGTATAGTGAAGTAATGAAATGTAATCAAGCAGTGATATGATGTGAAATATATGATGCATATGTGAAAGAGCAGCGAAGAGATATTGATGCAAGTAGTATAAGGTTATGTACCTTAACCTATTTTTGTAATCAATTTATATTGTACATTACTTGTTTGGGTAGTGGGCTCATCTGGTAATCACATTTTGTACTACCAACTCCTACCAAGGTTGAGGCTTCTAACAAGGCCTATAGTCCCTTAACTAGGACTGATACACTATATGTTTGTAATAGACTCCTAATAGGGTCAACATCCTTAACATGATACTTTTGATTAGTGGATGTTTGTGGGTACCATCCCCACTGGGGTTTTCCCTTGGCCAGGGTTTCCTCGAGAACAAATAATGTGTTATGAGTTCTTTAGTTTTATTGCTATGCATGTTGTTTAGCTTCTTATGTTATGCATGTATAAAGATAATCTGTTATATCCATAATTGGGAAAAAGATAAATTTTTTAGAATACTAATTCACCCCCCCACTCTCAGTATTCCCTATTTCTAATAATTGGTATCAGAGCTTAGTTACTCAGAAAAGAATCATTCAAGGAAAGCCTAGTAGCTTGAGTAAGATCTCTATGGATATGGATCAACTACAGAAGAATCTTGAAGAATCTCTTGAACAGATTGACTTGCTTACTATTGAAAAAGATACTTTGAAAAGACAATATGATGATGCAAAGAACCTCATTGAGAAACTGAAAAACAAGTTGGAAGATCTCAGATCTAAAAAGGAATCCAAAGTTTTTATTGAAGATTGTGATGACAATTTAGAAAAAGAAAATGAGATCCTTAAGTATGAACTGAAGATAGCAAATTTAAAGCTTAGTTTGAAAGATGGAAATGGAAAGAATGAAGAAAATCTGAAATCTGAGAATGAAAGTCTAAAGACTGAAAATGAAGGACTAAAATCTAAACTTGGAAAAGTAACATCTGAACTTGAGAAAGTCAATTTGCAGTATGCTAAACTTGAGAAATACAATAAGATTGTGAAAGGTGAACTGACTCAATCCAAACAACAACTTGAAAGGCTATATTCAACTAGTGAGAAGATTGATGAACAAATATCTTATCAAAAACCATTCTATGATAAGACTAGTCTAGGATAAGACTAGTCTAGGATTCAACACTTTTAAAGAAAATGATGAAAGTAAGGAACCAGATCTGAAAATATCTGAAAGCATAGATGAGAAGAAGTCTGATGAGATCAAAAAATCTGAAGATACACCTAAAGAAGAAGAATCACCAAAGCAAGAGGAATCACCCAAAGGTATGCAAAGAGAATTCAAAGGTAGATGTTTTTCTTGTAATACTATTGGTCATATGAAGAGAGATTGCACAGGTAAGCAATTTAAACCTCTTAATGGTTATTGTTATAATTGTCATGGTTTTGGACATAGAGATATTGAATGTAGGAAACCTAAATTTATTGAGAATAATGATGGTAGTAGAATTTTTAGGAGTACTAACAATGCAGATAAGAAACCTACTGAAGATATGAACAGAAGAAATGGAGTAATATGTTATAGATGCAACAAGGTTGGACACATTGCTAGAAATTGCAGATCACAAATCAATCAGCCTGGACCAAGATATGGAAATAATGAAATTGTTTGTCAGATATGCAACAAGATTGGACATACATCAAGGTTTTGTAGAATGAACAATAGAGTTTTTCATCCTAATCCTAATCTTAGAAATCATGCAAGGAGAAATGAAGATGCAAGTAACAGTCAGAAAGGATGTTGTAGTAAATCAGATGAAGTGAAGTTTATCAAAAGCATAGACCAAGGAGACATATTCAACATTGAAGGAAATAAAAAAGGTATCAAAAGGTAAGAATGAATCTTTACATGACCCATCTCAAAGTACTTAATTTATGAAAATTGCAGTAGAATAGGAACTTAGATTAGTGTAGAAGTAGATATATAATAAACTGAGTCTTGCGTAGTTAATGCAAGGTAGTTTATGATGTTCTAATGCTATGGTTAAGAGAATAAAGAAAAATATTATGTTTTGCGAGATCGCAAGAAGTTTTAAGTTTTGCAAGTTAGCAGAAACAACTTTTTGGAAAGAAGCGGCAAAAGAATTGAATGCGATGTCAGATCTAAGTGAGATTGAATTAATAAAAGGTCATGATCGGTATTATTTGATCATCAAAGTGAATTCAAGTGTTAAGGAGATCAAAGAGTAGTGATTGGAACCATTTTGCAAGGATTTGGAGAAGAATTTTGTGTCGAATCTACGCAAGCCCTAAAATCATGAAATCAAGGTATTTTACTTAACAGATCTTTAAATCAGTGAAGGAATTAGAAGAAATCATGGATGTTTCTTTAATTCACAATGTCAAAGATAAGATTAGACCTAAGTTGAAAAGGGAACTAGTAGAACCCTTGGAAGATGATCCTAGGTTTGCTTTATCATCCGTACCAGATGAAGTTTTACACCTAGAGAATGTCAGAAGTTATATTGGATGCAAACTAGAGACTGTCAGTGATAGTGATTTCACAAATGACTATCAGAAGATTTACAATCAGGATATGACACTGAAAGAAGGATTTGAATATTTGAAAGATAATGAAATTGTTAAGTATGGATTATAGTATGAATTTGATAATGAAGAATGTACTAAGATTATCTTAAGCAAAATTCATAATGGGAAGTTTTGGTTAGAAGATAGAGTGATACATATCACAGCTGATTTGATTCATGAAGTCACTGGATTATCTAAAACTAGAGCTATTCCTTTAAATGAGAAACACATGAGGAAAATAGTCATCGACAACACAAATTCATCTTATAATGGTAGATGAATTGTGATTAGTAAGATCAAACAAGATGATGTGAGATACTTATGCAAGATCCTAACCACTAAGTTTTGTGCAAATTCAAGAGAGGATGACATGGCAGATGGAATGATACATGTAGCCTATCTAATTTGTGTTGACAAGGTACAAGTTCATATGTGTGAAATTCTGAGAATTCAACTGTTTAAGAACTTGGAGAAGATTAAGAAAACTAAGTATACACAGTTTAGAATCTCATCCTTAATCACCTATATGTTTTTTCATCTATTGAGAAGATTTCCTTACACCATTGGAAATGACTAGAGTAATGGCCAAAATACAATGGAAAGGATTAACCTAGTGTACAGAAGACATGTTATTAACAAAGTAAATGAGAGTGCAATACTGGTAATCAAGACATTTCAGAATATTGTGTCTAGCAGATCAAGGATCCCTAAGTCTCTTGTGGAAAAGTATAAAGATGACATATGTTTTATGGTGCATATTGACTTTACCTATATTGAAGCAGTAGAACCTAGAATAGAGTTCATAGACCCTCTTGGCTATGAGATATCTAAGGTAGAGATAGAAGAGTATGTTAGCAGGTTACTTAAGTGTAAATTGGACACTCAGTGTAATAGATTTGGAACCTTTGAGGAGAAATTCAACTCTGCAAAGAACTTACTTGAAGAGAAATAGTCTAAGAAGAGAGTTGAGAGCACTATAAAGAAAATCCTAAAAGATACAGGGATGACAGAGCATGATTTCTTGGTAGCAAAGCAAATAGCAGCAGCAATCAGGGAGAGTGGACAAAAAGAAGTTTTATCTATTCCACCTTTATCATCAATTGCAGTACAACAGGAAGAATCACAAGTGAAGGTGAAAGTGGAAGAAATTGAGAAGGATCAAGAAGCAAAGATATCCACTAGATCCACTTCCTCCACACCTAGCAAAAGAGTAAAGGAAAGTGCTACTAGACCGGGAAAGAGACAGAAAATTTTAGTGCAACTAGCTCCAAGAAAAATTGCAGAAATAAAAGATGATGTCACTATTGTTAAGAAGAAAGCTTGGAAACCCAAAGTTGAAAAGCTTAATGAGCAGATCATTGAGGATGGAGACTTTACAAGAATGAATAAGTACTATGATCTTTATGATTATACAGAAAAACTTAATCTGGAGAATGCAGTTGTAAAGCATATGATTTTGACTAATAAGAAGTTTGATACAATTCAAGGTTAGATACCTGATGATTTATATAATAAACTTGTAAATAGGAAGAAGAGAGCATCAAAGGAGGACACAACTATTAGAGAAAAGCTTGTAAGGAAGCTTTGTGTAATGAGAGATGAAACACATTTTGGTCAGATCATGAAAGCCTTAAGCACCCATCTAAGAATGATATCAACAATATTGATATTTGTATCAAGGACTTGAGGAAGAATTTGGAAATAGGAAAATCTTTGTACATACAGTGTACAAAAATAGAGACCTTGACAGCAGAAGAAGATAAGAAGATGAAGTTGAAGGAAGCAGAAATTCTGAATGAAACTAACCTTCTTTCTAGCCCCAATGTGAAGGTATGTGATGTTGAGAAGAAAACTTGGAAGCTATATGATGAAATCAGAGTTTTGCAAGATGAGAGAGACAGAAAAATGAAAAGATTCACTCTTTTGAGAGAACATACTTCTATGAAGTTAAGCATTATTGAAGAGCAGTTGGAAGAATGTCTTTCAGCTAAGACATCTTTTCAGAAGTTTAATTTTGAGAACCTCCAAGCATGTGAAATAGCATCTTATGGACTAAGCGCACTACTCAATGTGGCAAATTCCATTAAGAAATCATGGGAGGAGTTAGAAACTATGAAGATTGATTTTGCAGATTGTGTTGCAAGCCTACTGGCTTTGCAATAATTGAATGAAGGTATAATCTTTTTGTGATACAGTTTTGTACCCCTCCTTACCTTATTTTGTCATTGTTGTCAAAGGGGGAGAGATATATAGTAGAAAATTGATAGTATATGATAAGGATTGATACTCTTAGGGGGAGTAATATATTAGAGATAATATTTTTTGAGGAGTTATAAGGATAGTATATATTTTATACTATGGCCACAATTTTGAGATTTTGAAGTTGTAGACTTAGCCAATTTTCTCATATGTTGCCACCAATGACAAAGGGGGAGATTGTTGGCAATTTTGGCTGAGTTGATTACATAGATGTTGTCATTATGGAAACATATGATCCACATGAAGATCGCATAGGTGAGAGATCAAGTATGATAGAGTGCATTGCAAAATTGTCTAAGTATGAGACAATATTTTCACCAGTGAACCTGGACATAGTTTTTTGTTTGCAATGTTGATTGGAGTAAGTTCAGTGCTTTCACACTTGAACATAGACTCTATGATGACTATTGAACACCCATCTCAGAGTGCAAGTCAATACGATATGTACAGAAGAAGTTATGACAGTTTTATCGAAGATAGTATCAAGCCGACAAGACAAAATATGAAGACCAAATTAGTAAAGAGTTAAGGGATTATTTTGTTTATCAAAATAATGACTTAACAATATAAAGGGATGACATCCTAGATGTTAACTCTTGGATAAAGTTATTTGTATAAAAGTAACTATAATTGTAAAAAAAGATATGATGGATATAGATGTATAGTGAAGTAATGAAATGTAATCAAGCAGTGATATGATGTGAAATATATGATGCATATGTGAAAGAGTAGTGAAGAGATATTGATGCAAGAAGTATAAGGTTATGTACCTTAACCTATTTTTGTAATTAGTGTATATTTTACATTACTTTTTTGGGCAGTGGGCTCATCTGGTAATCACATTTTGTACTACCAACTCCTAACAGGGTTGAGGCTTCTAACAAGGCCTATAGTCCCTTAATCAGGATTGATACACTATATGTTTGTAATAGACTCCTAACAAGGTCAACATCCTTAACATGATAATTTTGATTAGTGGATCTTTGTGGGTACCATCCCCACTAGGGTTTTCCCTTGGCCAGGGTTTCCTCAAGAACAAATAATGTGTTATGAGTTCTTTAGTTTTATTGCTATGCATGTTGTTTAGCTTCTTATGTTATGCATGTATAAAGATAATCTTTTATATCCATAATTGGGCAAAAGATAAAGTTTTTAGAATAATAATTCACCCCCCCTCTCAATATTCCCTATTTCTAACAAAATCCTCGCTATTTCGACAACCATGTCGACTGAAATACCTTAATTTCGACCAACATTGGTCGAAGAGATAAAAGGTATGCCAAAAAATTCTTCCAGATTGAAGAGATTATTTTGATGGTTGATTCGTCGATAATGCAATGACTATAGAGGTCGAATATTTGATAAACATATAATGTGTTGAATAATCGACAAAATTTTTTTGACAACATTTATGGTCGTTTGGTTGACCAATTGTCATCTAAAAATTGACTAATCATCGTCGAAAAGTAAGATAAAATGTACTAGTGGTCGTATCCTATTTCTTATTGAGCTTGAACCATGAACTCCCTTAGTTCAAAGTTCAAAGTTCAATGGATGTTCTCAAGAAGAAGAGTGGGCAGTGATGATGTGATGGAAGTGACAGTTGGCAGAGAATATGATATCCGTGGGTGGCATGGATACAATCATTAATAGAAGTGACATTTAAATGTCATTTCACTCATGGGAAAGTGCATATATTTAATGCAGAAATTAAGAAAACTTCCTATGATCATTAACTAAATCTTTGGGCCATTAATTCACCATTTATTGTGAATCTCCCACAGCCTTGTGATCAATTTGGTAAATAAATTGATGGTACTTAGTCATTTTATTCATTGTAGCAGAAACTTTCCAAGCAAGGCCAGTAGAGAAGAAGAGGTATCTTTCTCATTTCAAAGCTTAATGCACTACGTGAGATAATAGGTTAGTCATTTATCTTTGGCTCCCTTGCTTCCAATTGAAGCTATTTGTATTGTGAAATTTCAAATCCTCTTTAGAGCTTTTGTGTTTCCCTGTTCCTCTCCTTTGTGTTGGGTCACTATGAAAACTCCACTCCCAAATTTTGGGAGTACTTCTCCATTAATATGTTCTCTACCTTAGTGTGAGGATACATTAATCAAGATAGGAGTATTGGAAGAAATTAGAAGCAAGGTCAAAAACCCTATTCCTGGTTCTCTGATTGAGAAGGCAATCTAGAGCAGACTGGCAGAAGCTGTCACTTTTCCCATAGTGACTCCATGCCCAGAATTAGTAGTTGAATGTTCCAGAAGGTATAGTATGGAAGAAAAATGTATTAAAAAGATAGATGGAAGCCATCTAGTTTACATAAATAGAGATTTCATCCTAACTGCAATGGGTATCCCTGAGAAAGACCCATATGAGGGATGGACCATTCCTTCTTCCCAATCTATCTTTTATACTAAAAGACAACTCTATAGAAATGAGATAGCTCAGAACTAGTTATTAAAAGCACAAAAGGGAGGGTCTAGGCTTCCCAAACCACTCACCATTGACCATTTCAAACTAGAGGTGGTTGAGTTAGTCATTCTTCCCAATAAGATCAAAGGAAATTAGCGTGGATGTACTTTTACATCCAAGTTACTTTGGGAGGAGAGAAATACATCTACTAGGCCGATACCATTGCAGACAAACTCCACCATCAATTGATAAAATTTTCAAGAGGAAGTAGTTTCTATATGTCTTCCTACTTGTTCTATATCCTAGTGTGCACTAGAGGATGGAAGGGTCTCTTCCATGAATTAGCTGCCCCAAATATGAAAGTATATGACTATTATCCTCATCTGCAGAAGGAGTTTCATACAAGTAGCTTCTTTAAATTGAATGGGATATTTTTGGGAGATTAACCTATGAGTTGCAAGGGAATGTTGAGCAAAGGATGTCTGAAGAGGACAAAACATTTATCAATACTTATGGGAGTTTCTTTATTCAAGTCAGAAGATTCACTCATATTAGAGTTGGAGGTTTCAAGGGAAAACCTTTTAAACTACCAAGATATGCTTTTGATGGTCTTGTTATAACATAGGTCTCCCGCCAGTTGGCCCATGTACACAAAGGGGTCAAGGAGAGGAAAGGTAGAGAAAAGTATAGCTTTCCCATTGAGCTAGGATTTTATACATGCAAAACATCCTCAGATGCCCTCAACCTCGAGCATGAACTAAGAAAGTTTAATCTGAAAACTTTTTAGGCCAGAAAAGATTTTGATAGAAAAGGCTATGCAGCCCAACATTTTAGTCTACCTTCCAAATTTCAACATCTTCCCCAAATGGAAGATTACTAGGAGAATTGTGCTAATGACTTTGAGGTAAGAAGGATAGCTTGGTCGAGATTTACTCGCCAAGTCATTACTCTAAATATGTAGATTGACATTGCAAGAGTGGAGGAAGATAACGATGGAGTGATTGATGACCAATTTGAAACTAAGGTCAGAGGTTTTCCCTTGCCAAAAATTGACTAGAGACATCATAACAATCAAGACTCTTAGTGTAATCAAGAGGAATGAGAGATGGATTAACAACAAGAAGCCTCCTATTCCAAAAATACATATTACAAGAAGATCTACACTCACTGATTCTGTTGAAAATATCATTGTTTCTTCTAACATCAATGTTTCTCTTGCAAGTGTTTTTAAAACTAAAAATTAGAAAGCCCTCAAAGCTAATCTTGAAAATCAGAGCATCCCTTCTTCCACGCCACCAATGAGAGTAACAAGGACCAGATCAAAGAAAGAAGATAACAAAGTGGCCAAAGATAAAGAAGTGATTGATTTGGATGATATGGATAACTAAATGACAGAACAAGATGTTCAAGATGTATCCTATGAAGATGCACAAGCTCTGAAAGTTGGTCAATTTGATGTTGGAAATCCTCTCATGGCTGTAGTAAGTACTTATGTGCAAACATCATCCCCTACTCTCAAATGGTTGGAAAACTCCATCAACAAGAAATAAATGTATTGTCGATCACATTGTCAGTAGAGGACATGGTAAGCAAGTGCCTGGGAGCAATGATAAAGCCTAAAAGGATTAGGATGGAATCCATGATTGACATAGATAAGAAAATAGGGCATTGGGTAGTGGAACACATAGTACTGAAATGTGACAAAGATATCTTAGAGGCTACCGCTGATGACTTCACAGTTGAGAAGATAGATCTTGGGGTTGCAACCAGGGTAGCAGATGCAAAACACTTCGAGTCTTCGACTAGGAAGCTATTACACTGAACCTTTAAAGATGAAAATGATAAAAAAGAAATGAAGGCTACTATCAAGAGATTGGCTGAATTCATTCAGGAAGACCGATATCCCATCCCCCTTCCTTTTGCACAAATTCCCTAATAATTTGACCCTCGCTCAAGTTAGGAAAACTCTAGATCAGATTCAACAAAATAAACTCATAGTTGATGTGTTTAGAAAATGGATAGCAGGTATGATCTAGCGTGGAGGTGACTACATCACTCAGCTGATTGAAACCCATAGAAATGTCATGACAACCATCTCAGAAATATTGGTTGAGTTAGCAGAGTGGGATAAAGAAAATAAGAAATCTATAGGTATAATGAATCAGATGGGTGAAATAGAATAGTATAGAGTAGCCAAGTTCCTTATTGAGAAACTAGTCCAAGTTTTGGATGAGGATATCCTCTATGCATCCATCAAGAGTATCGAAGGGTGAAACTCCATAATCAGAGTAGGTTTTGAAAGGGCAACTCATTTTCTTAATGAACTGAGAGGGTTAATAGACACAATACAAAAATATCTCAAGTGTCTGAACATCACCTTAATGAATGAGGGAAACCAAAGTATCAAAGGTGCTAAAGAAATGACTCAAGAGTTTGAGAAAGGGATAACAACAATCAGGGATAACAAAGACCTCACAATTGAAGACTTCACGTCAATGGCGAATATTGAGGCAATGTTGGTAGTATGCATGGATAATTTAGAATCCCACAAATAGAAGGTTGTCTAGGTGTGCAAAGATAAGAAGGTCCTCGAGAAAAAGATAATCCATATTACCTTGCCACACCATGCCATGATTGTCAATGTCTCACGTGCACACGAGGAGTGGATAATCCATTTTTTTTATTATGATATCTTTAGTCATATTTTCAGCTAGTTTTCAAAACTGTTTCTTCCAGAACTCTGGGAGTTTCTTGAACTTTAATTTTCATATGATGTAACCTGCTGGCTATATATAGCTAGGGAAAACTCTTAAATGATAGATGGTAGTTAATTTAGCAGCTAATTAGAATAGTTTAGATTTTATCTCATTTTGGTGTGGTTTTTCTGTAAGAGACTTTTTGTTAGTTTTCTAAAAAGAATGAAAGGAGAATATTTACTATTATAACTATGTTGGTTTATATCAGTAAAGTGGTCTTTGTTGGGATATCTTTAATTGAGCAGAACTCTTTCTTGAAGCATCTCTTTCCAATAGACTGAGTTTATAATTTTGCCATTTTATTTGTGAATGTGTTATGAATTGAAGTCTGTGAGATTCAGTGAATTAGTATATTTCTTAAATTACAATAATTAAGACATCTTTATGTATAAATTAATGTATTTTCCTTATTTACTTTCTGGTTAAAAGTATGATGTTAGCAAGATGGAATTTTGATTATTCAAAATTCATTGAAAATCATATCGGGAGTTGTACTGTAATTCAGAGGATTAAAACCATCCAGTTTTATTCCAAATGTTAGTAAGAGATTAGTGTTTTCTTGAAGGGCTACAGAGTAAAGAAATAGAAATAGAATAAAGAGACAAACTCATTTTCTAACACTTATTTAGTGAGGACCAATTAGTGAGCAATGGTGACCAGGGAGACCTCAGACATGATTTTAGGGACAATGAATCATTTTTATATATATTATAGTTCTATTGTCACTTCTTCAACAAGTAAACATTTTTTTTTGCACTGGTAGGCTAGTAGCCTATATTTCGTTGAAGAATCAAGATGTTGAACAAGAATAAGGGTAAGGCTCCCACATATGGGGAAAACCAAGAGAGGCCAACAAAATGCAAAACCTTATCATCGTACTTTGGTCATGGTGTTGGAAATGTTTCTAACCAAAATCGGGAAGCTACTTCATCACAAGAAGATTTTCAAGATTCACAACCTAAATCTACATGACATATTAAAGAAGTCAGCAAACCCAACATCTTAGATCATGATGAACTTGAAGAATATTTTTAGTTAAATACCTAGAGTAGACATAATGATATAATCGACTTGGATGAGACTAAGAATGTTGAAGAAGATGATGGTGCAGGGAAGAAGAAAAGAAAAGAAAATTCAAAGAATGATAGAGAATCGAAAAAAGATCAAATGTGGGATCTATCGAGGAATTTTCAAGTAGAATGGGTGTCAAAGTATCCATTCATTGAACCAGTAGAAAATCCAATTGAAGGTGAGCCTCCAATAGAATGCAGATGTAAGATTTGCACCAAGATAAATAAGAAGGAAAAAAGGTTGCAACTAAAAATTAACACCATAGAGAAGCATATGGGTAAAGTTTACAAAAAGAAAACCATAGATGGAGTTCAAAAATCAGTGATAAGATGGAAAACAAAGGAGGAATCTTAACATGTTTGGAATGCAAAATATTTTAAATTTCAATAGAATATAAAGATGAAGCCTGATGAAGTTAAAGGCTCTATTGAAACTTATTTTGGAAAAGCATTGGAAGTAGAATTAATGAGAGAAGTTGTTCAGTTAATTGTTGTCTTTAATATTTTGAGAAGAGGGCATCCTATGACAGACTACCCATCATTGAGTTCTTTATTACACTTTCTGAAAGTTCATAACTATCATTTCAATCAATGGTTAGTAAATAGTGGATGGGAATGGGCAAGTTGTCTTTCCAAGGTTGAAAAAGAGGATCTAAAGGAAAAAATTAAAGAGTCAAATTTTATTGCATTGTCTTTAGACAAGGTTACAACAGTAGGTAATGCTTCCTGGTTATGCATGCATGTTTATACTGTACACAATTTTGTCTACCAACCTCATCTACTAACTATTGCTAAAATGAAGGATAATGTGAGAGAAGAAAACTTATTAGAACTAGTAAAGAGTTCTCTAATTGAATATGGAGATATAAATGACATGGAAATTGCTAAAAAGTTGGTGTGTGTTGGAGCAGATGGAGCTTTAGTAATGCAAGGCCACATGGGTGGTCTTTGCACAAAGATACAATCTTCTTGTGCACCCTATGTTATTCCCATTCACTGCATGTCCCATAGAATGAATCTAGCTTTTGGAGTTGTCAGCAAGCATGCTCCAGTACAAAAAATTAAAATTTTAATCAAAGAGATTTACCAATACTTCTATCGAAGTCTGAAATGATTGAGGGAATTTCAAAACTTTTCCGAAGGACTAACTGATGGGAAAAAGCTTCTTAAGGATAATGATACTAGATGGATCTCTTTGTATGGACCAATGCATCAAGTTTTTTCATAATATCAATCGTTGCTTGGTCTAATTAACTCAAGTCATGAAGAAGTAGGGCTACCAAAATTTATTGCACTGCTATGAATGTTAAGTAATGTAGAGACACTCTTAACGTTAGCAGGTCTTCTCTCCATGCTTGAGGAAATGAGAAATATAATGAAAAAGTCCCAGCAAAGAGCTATGTATATTACAGAATATTTTGCATTGCGTAAATTGACATGCATGATGCTCAATAATCTCTATTGATCATGTGATGATGTAAAAATTTCTAGCTAGATGAAAATCATAGATTTAGACAATCCTGATAACTTTTTAAAGATCGATACAAACTGGGATTTATGTGCAGAAGTTCACAGAGTTGAGATACCAATGCACTACTTTTCCAAGTTTGATTTGAAGGAACCAGGAAAGAACCCTAAGAAATGACTATCGAGTGTTAAAAGGGAAGACTTTACCAAGATCATTGAGTCTGTAATAGCTTTTGTGAAGCACATTGCCTATAATCTTTCCTCACATATTAGAGCAAGATTCCCTCTAGTCAAACTACTTGAATCCATGGCTATTGTGTTTCCTCTAAATTGGAGTATGAACAATTGAAAAGATTTTTGAACTAGGCTACTAACTTTGATAGCTCATTTTTGCAAAAACAAAGAGTTAAATGGAGTAACTCTAAATGGAATTTTAGATGAATCTCATTTGAGAGAGAAATCAGGTACATTTTCCCAGACAATGAGGGATCAATATGATATTATGTGGAACCCCCATGAAGATGGATCGGTAACAAGGCTTTGGAAAAATCTAGTTGAGAGCGAAATGTTGATTGATTCAATATTAGAATTTTTCAAGCTTTCTGATTTATGTCTGACCATGATATTGGATTGGTGGAGGATGAGAAAGTTTTCAGTGCTTTGGGATTCCTAAATTCAAAGCTAATAAAAAAACTAGACAAGAATTTGGAAAAATGCTTGAGGCTCTATACATCCAGGTATAAAGTCAATAGTTTTCCTTATGAAAGGGCACTGAAATTGTGGAGGAAGAAATGCCAGAGAAGAGGGTTGGGAAACATTTAAAACCAAAGTGGGAGTGCCATAGACAATGATGTCATTGACTCATGTACTGGTATTGCTACTGCTAGAGGTGAACATCAGTTAAGCAGAGGTATGCAAAGTGAAGAAAACATATTGAAGAACCAAGGAAGCTATGAAGTTGATGGTGATGAATTTGAGGATCCCGATAATGATATGATGTGGTAGCTTGAACCATTGTAGAATTAGCAAGTCCTAGGTATTTATTAAACTTTTTAATGTAGTCTACTGTCAGTTTCTCTGTCTCATCATCAATCATGCATAATAGCATATTCCAATGTCAAAAACATAAGTGTGGTTGATAATTTCATCAAGATTTAATTCTACAATTAATAATAGTTTTCATTTGCATTATTCAGCTCATATGGTACAATTCTTGTAGATTTTCTTTATTTTTTTTATAACATAGCAATTCATATGTTACAATTCTTAGAAATAGTGATTCTCATTTATTTATTTACAAATATGATAAAATGTAACAATTCATTAATTAATAGTAGTAAGAACACAACTCTATGATTCTGTTTACAAAATTCAAGACTCAATACCCAATTTCAATTTCATTACCCTTAGCCAATGACCCTGAATTCCCTTTTATAAAAACAAGGGAGAAACAATAGCTTTAGGTAAATTTTCCTAATGTGAAGTCTCAAAATCAAAATTAGTAAGACAACTACAATATCTCTACAACCTATACATTTTTGCATTTGACAGGTTGGTTTAGTAAATTACAATAGCATCTGCTACATTGACCCTTTTCAAAAAACAAAGTTCAAACTTGTTACTTTAAACTCAATTCAAGCAATTAAAAAAAAAAAATAGAGATGATTGAAACTAAAAGTACTTTCACATACTATGATTGATGAGATGATTCTAGCAATTTGTTTAGTATGCTCCATTTTGAGTCAGTTGGAAGGTCAATATTTGTCAAGTTATAGTAAATGACCTGCAACCTCAAAAACCATCCATACTTGGAAGAGTGACTTGAAAGAAATGATCCTTCCAATACTACATTCAAATTTTTCAATGGTTTGATGCACTTTGCAATGCCTTCATGAGTTGTGTCCTAAGGAAGCTTGCCTAAATCATATGTCATTGTATCCTCTAACTTTTTTTGTAAGCTTCTCTTCCAACAAAATTCATTGATGAGTTATTAAGACCAAGACTCAGCAAACCAAGACCTATCATTTTGGCTATTTTTTATTCATCTTGGTGATCTTTGTCCCAAATAAGGCCAAAATTTCCTCACCTTCCATTAGTTTCTGACATTTTTGAAAGATAGAGTTTGCCTTTATTAATGCATGAACACAATCATGAATTCCCTTGCTTTCCAAATACTTGTCATTGGTGGTGTTGATTTGTTGGAAAATCTACCTTGCAGTATTCTATTTTTTACAAAAAAAATTGTTCTTCTCAATGTGCTCTTTGAGCTTCCCAAAAACATCTCCAAGAGTTTCATTCAATTCAAACCAATCACACAACCTATCAACATTCACATTTATTTTCCCCCAAAAGCCTTTTTTAATTTGCTTGACTATATTATATTCTCACTCATTCCACTAGTACATTTGAGTCCTTTTTTTGACAGCTATCCGTCCCAATGCTGACACTATACCGTCAACCAAACAAAACTAACCATTGTTGCAGTTTTGGTGTCAATAGAACCAACGGCTAGGATGTCTATCATAATTATGATGACACACATTGTTGTAATATGTAGAGTAAAAAGGCTTGTCAACATGGTCAGAGATGGTCAAAATGTCATCGGGACTCACTATTGATGTCACAATTATGACGTCCATACGAGGAGATCTTGTATAAGCGACAGATGCCCGTCGGATAGTTCTGAAAGATAGCCATTGTCATGACTGCTCCACTGTCGGTCATAATTTGATTGTCATCGGGTCCTAATTATGGATGTTGTAATTATGACTGTCATGCGATGGAAATGTTGTACAAGCAATGGCAGCCTATCGGAGAATTCAAATAGATAGTTGTCATGTCCAGTGCTCTGTTGTCAGTCATTCTCTGATGACCTTCATAATTATGATGGTATGTTGTATTATATATATATATATATATATATATATATATATATATATATATATATATATATATATATATATATATATATATATATATATATATATATATATATATATATATATATATATATATATATATGTATGTATATATACATACATATATATATATGTATATATATATATGTATATATATATATATATATATGTATATATATACATATATATATATGTATATATATACATATATATATATGTATATATATACATATATATATGTATATATATACATATATATATATGTATATATATACATATATATATATGTATATATACATACATACATATATATATATATATATATATATATATATATATATATCGAGTGAGACCTTAAAATATTGAGCTTCTATTTATTTCAAGAATAGTTTAACATTTTCTACTTAACAGGGCCAACCACGTGAAGGTGGAAGCTCATCTAGCCCCTCCTAGGAGCCTCTTATGACCCCTTATGACACTTTAAGACCTCTAAGATGTATCCATAGGGATTGTAAAGGGTCATAAGGGGTCCTGGGACACAACAACTAAGAAACATAAATGTAGGCATCATGGTCACAATTCTTTGGAGACACAACATAATTGAGTGGTATACCCAGATGATGCAACACAATCACTACTCCTTCAGTTCTAAGTTGACACTGTAGGGTCCAAAAACTATAGCCATCATTATCTATGGTTTTTGGATACTGCAGTGTCAACTTAGAACCAAAGGAGTAGTGGTTGTGTTGCATCATCTAGGTATACCACTCAATTATGTTGTGTCTCCAAAGAATTGTGACCATGATGCCTACATTTATGTTTCTCAGTTGTTGTGAGATTAAACGTCTTCTAAGGAACATGTTGTGTCTATGTGGAATTTCATACATAGGTTCATCACCGAATGGATGATGGTGATTGATGAAGAAGATGTGAAAATGATGATTGATCCAATTCAGATTGGTGCAACATTTTCAAATATTCTTCATAATCATCATCAACATGGCCAATTTTGCAAAACTAATTCTACATACACTGAATTCTGCATACTCCTTATTTTGTTCTGGGTTAATATTGTCAGACATGGTCTTTATTGAATGGAATGACTCGCTACTTGTACATTGACTAGAATGTTGGTGGAAGAAGGATAATTTGTTTGCAACCTATACTTCACCACAAAACAATTATACAATCCCCTATTTGGTCAATCATACTCATAAATATGATCCATTAAGAAGGATACTACTAGGAGCTTGTTGTCCTCATGAAGCATACATCTAAATATGGTTGACCAGCTAAGATACTTACACACATTCAAGGCCATTTCTATTTTGTTATGATGTTGTTCATGTTTTATGAAGCCATATGAAATTAATAAAGGCAAAACACTTCTTATTAAAAAAGGTTGCAGACCTACAAAGTGACATTATTTTACCATCTTCTGGTGCATGTTCTTTATGTCTTTGGCTTCTCTGCCTCGCATTCAAAATACTATTTTACCACTTTGAATTGAGAATGCACATGCAACTATGTAGAATATGAATGGATATTCTGAGTATAAGATTGTATAGTAAAAGAAAGGATCAATCTTTAAAGTACCTAGAAGTTGGGCTACTCTAAGGGGAAGTCCATCTTCTATGCTCATGAGAAATTGTTCACAATTCTCTATTGTTCTCATACATCTAACTTGAGTACATCCAAGAATTTCCTCATCGCCTCCTACATAAAATGAATCCAATACTACAAAATTCCCCCTAAGAAAGAATAGTTGAAGTGAAATAAACACATAATAAATGAGAGAGAAAAAGAGGAATCTACATACCAATAGGCATCACCATCGCACATGTGGCCATGCTACGTGTTGCTGACATTGCAGGTGGTAGTACCTCTATGGTTCTATTCCTTGTAACAGGTGGCATACTCATAGGATCAATGGTAGGTGCTGAAAAATAAGCTTGTTAGAGCATAAAAAAATATGGACAACCATGGACAAGATTGTTAGAGTTATTAAAAAGAATATTGTTTGAGAAACACAAAAGTGGAGGATAGAACATGTGATGTACTTGAACCACCTAAAGTATCTCCATTTGGGGCATCACCCTTAAATTTTTCTTGCATCCTCTGTAAAAATAGCACATATATATTTTAGTTAATGACATAAATAAATGAGTATACTATAAAAACCATTATTGAACTTTTATTATAATTAAAACATACATTAATACTTACTGTATAAGTCTAAACTAGGTAAATCAAATCATCCTCTGTCATTTGTATTTGAGGAGTCTGAGGTCGAATCTCTCCCAATAGATTTAACTCTTTTGGTAGTGCACGAAGGACCTTTGCAGTGCAACCACAGGATCAACGTCTGATATAAAATCAACAATGAATGGATTCTACTCATCCTACAACTCCTCATGGACTACTTGTTCATTTCTCTTTTTTTTATTAGCACTCATTTGTGAGAATAATATTATTATCACTTTATTTAAAAGTAATCCAAAATAGTAGTGAAGAATAAAACATAACAAAAAATACACATTAACATTTTTCTTGTATGTGCATTTTTACAACAACAATGAGTTTTACCTGTCAGGAAGAAGAAGTCCCATGAGAACCATCATTGCCATGTATATCATGTGGTTGTTGATCCATATTATAGCCCTGTATTTCAAAAAAAAAAATTCAGACATGTTAAAACACGTGTTCTTTTTCTAAGCTACGTTGAATAATAGACAATTATCATAATGCTTCAATTAAAAGAAGAGATAGTTTCTTAATTTTTAAACAATTTTAAATGGTGCCTAGTGCATACCACCTCATCCATGATAGTGGGTTTTATTGTATTTATGTGATTCAAATTGTAATCGATAAGCAGCTCTTCACCTCCACATATTGATTTGGTCGCACATACAAATATGTAATTTCCCTCGCGCACCTTAAATATGCAATTGGGTTTCTTCTTAGTTGACGCAAGTCATGTACTATTTATAAAACCTACAATATTCCCTGATACTTTTGGCCTTCCATCAATGTATATAGCTATTGTGTTACTTTGTTCATTGACTTTTTGTTGTATATAATTTTCCATGAGTGCATACCTACACATACTTTTTTTATATCTAACAATCTGCATCCAACTACTATAATCATAACAAGGTCCGACATACTCCATCAATTCAACAACTTTTTTGTAAGAGACCTTTATGCCATCCATGGAAAATAGGCCCAAACCATGTAATGAAGATGGTTCTATGCGATATATCCTTTCTCTAACACATAAATCAATGTTTATTGGAGGAAGTTCATCGGGGACCCATTGTTTCTGTAGATGTTTGTACCTAAAGGTAACCTCAAAGTTTCCTTTTCTCTCATCATCATAAGAACATGACTCCCCTTGAGCAAGGAAAAATTCCATCTGTTTATTGAATTTCTTTCTGATCTTTTGACCTCAAGTCAATCTCCTTGATTTAGAAATACTAAATGTCTCACTTTCTTCTTCCATTCTTACATTTTCCCCACTTGAGGAAGAGAAATCTGATAAATACCTATTCACTAGTACCTACACTCCATGAAATGAGAGAGACAGGTGGCAATGAGAGAGATATTTTACACATGGTAAAAGATATTAATCTCTATGGGGTGCATTGACTTATACCTAACAATCCATGAGACTATGTGGGATGCTCGTGAAAGGGGTTAGGGTTTCTACATATGTAAATCAATTGTATTATGTCATTGATCTATCAAGAACTCAATATTAATCATTGATCTATCAAGAACTCAATATTGAATAGCATAGGCATTAAACACATAATTGTACATTTCATTGATATTCTTCTTCATCCATCTCATCATCAAGATCATCATCATTAATGACATCATCACCACCACTATCATTGTCATCATCATCATCAACATCATCATCATCATCATCATCATCATCATCATCATCATCATCATCCTCATCATTATAATCATCGAGATCAATAGTAGTATCATCGTCGTCTTCTTCTTCTTCTTCATCTTCTTCTTTGACTAACTCTCGATCATGATCATCATCTTCCACTTCCACTTATTCCTCTTCCTCATTATCTTCTTCTTCCATCACATTATACTTTATTGGCCTTCCTCTTGGATCATGTCTAACAACAAATAACCAACCTGGTTTATGTGGAACCTCTGAGTAAAATACCTGCTCACATTGGCTTGGAAGAACATAGGGCTCTTCCCCAACTGGCTCCAACAACTTTGTATTAATCATTGGAAGTCCATTGTCATGTTCAATAATAGTTCTATCAGAATCATTTTGATTGAGTCGTAGTCTATACCATTTCATGATGAAGAGAACTAATTTGAAGGAATTAAAGTTGTAGTCAAGTATATCAACCAAAATGCCATAGTATCGATTTAAAGACTCTCAAGGATGTAAGTCATTTTTAGATGAAATATTAGTCACCTGGAAGACTGCACTTATCCTAGAATCACAAGTTCTCTTTGTGTCATTCAAATTTTTAATGCGAAATTTATAACCATTGCATAACATATCCTTGTTGTGTTTCACCTACAATAATGTAAAACATGTATAAATTATTGCATCATGAAATGAAAAACATACAGTTGATTAACAAATTTATAAGTACTTGGAGATCTCTTAAACCATGTGCTAAATCTATTTCATTTTGTGTAACATTCGGATCTCCATTACGATGAGCTTGTATAACCAATGAAGACACAACTTCCTATTTTAATCTATGACCATAATGTTGACATCGTTCAATATATACTGTCATCCAATCTTGATTGTTTGCAATAAACAAATGTATTGCATCACACTCTTTAGCAACTGTACAAAATTAAATATATGACTTACAATATATTTATTTTGAAAATTAAGAATTAATTAACTACAATAACATCTCATAATTTGTTACCTTTAATTTTTCTAAATCTACCATTCCCCACCAAGTACTCCCCTTCAAAAATTTTAATGGAGTCGAGATCCCAAATGCAATCTATATGGGTCTTTGCTTCAAGATTAGGAAGATATTGAGTAACGTACACCATCATCTGGTATACTATATATCCCTCAACCATATAACCCTCAGGACATGCTCTTTGTTGAACCAAACCCTTAAAAAATTTCAAGTGTCTCTCAACCATACACATTGACCTAGCTTGTGTAGGTCCACACAATTCAATCTCCACAACTTGGTGTATGAGGTAGTGTTCTTGTGCATTGAAAAAAGTTAGAGGTAAACACTTTTGCATTTCACACATTAGTAGAAAAATTATTTTCTTCCAATATTTTATATCTTTTTTATGGATTTTTTTAGATGAAAACCACCTACAAGGAATTCAAGACACAAAAATATATAAATATGAGACTTTACAATATATTAATCATTTGATATTTTTGTTTGATATGTTGAACACATATCACTGCTTACATCATGTATTTTTCAAGATCATATATCACTTGTTTGATATTATTGTTGAAGTTCTCTGAGAGCGATAGGGGTAGCACATACTGCAACAATTGTCAGTTGATCATTTCATATAATGAAAATTGAATGCAAATACACAAATATATTGTAATAAAAAAGACTATGACTTACCTTGATGAAGGTATGCTAATCATGTGTTTTCATCCCTGACCCAAAATCACTTTTCTTTGATATGAGATTGCTTATATTCATAGCAAATCCTATAGGAAATTAAATTTTTTGTATGACTTCTTTTATGACATTACTTTTTTGCTCTGTTAATAACCAAGGAAGGGCACTTGCATTAATCCGGTCTCCAGTTCTATTTGATTCAATGATATTTTTGATTGCATGAGTGGAATCATGAATGTCACTACATATTTTGCCAAGTTTTTCTTTGTCATGCCTTCCATCCAATATTTTCTATAGTGTCTCTGTTACATTCTTTCCAATATGCATAGTATCAAACAAATGCATAATTTGTAGCTACTCATAGTAGGGAAACCTACTAAATTCTCTGGGATAACATTTTAGTCCCTTTGGAAGGTGGTCAGTGATGCCTTCACGACCTTCATGATCATCAACTACAGAATTAGCCAACAAAACAGAATCAAAATATATAATTTTAAAACATAAACCATTAGGTGGAACGATATTACCTTGAATTCTATTATATTCCAACTACCATAGGCGAGGTGTCATTCTTTGGGGCTTTGATATAGTCTATTCTTTCCCATTGAAAATATATTTTTCCACACTTCAATACTTATGATTTCTATGGAGGAAGTGCCTATACTCATCAAACACCTACTTTCTTAAACTTTTGGAGTGACGAGATTTCATCTTTGGACCACATTTTGGACATGCAAATTTTCACATTGTTTGAAGACCTACAAGAAAATGATACAATTGGATTAAATATGTTAATTTTTAGAATTATAATTATCGCGTACAACTAGAATTCACCATAACATACCACATAAATGTGTCAACCCTATTCCATCATGAATTGTCCACACAAGTATTGCATAGAATCAAAATTTTCTTTGTCCAATTGGTCTAGAGATGTCATACATAGTGAAACCATTCCATAACACCAACAACTCATCAATAAGAGGCACAATATATACATTCATATCTTTCAAGTTTGGTACTTACCTAGTTTAATTAACAACATCAGATAATTATTGTGACCATTTCACTCTAAGACTTATAATTACATGTAGATAACTATAAAATAATAAAATACCTAGAACAATCATTTCCAACATAATGTGCTCCCTCTTTGTGGACATCCATGGAGGAAAGTTATTGTTAATAACAAAAATAGGCCACATCAAGTAAACAGATCTCATCTCTCCAAATAGATTAACATTGTCTGCTACCAGAGAAAGCCTAAGATTTCAAGGTTCTTCTTTAAAGTGTGGCCACTTTTCCTCTATGTCCATAAATGATGAACCATCTGCGGGCGTTCGAATAATGTCATCTCAACTCTTGTTGCATGCATGGTAATCCATAAATTGTGCCAAGCTACTACACCTGAATAATCATTTCAAATGTGGAATAGTGGGGATGTAATGAAGAACCTTGAGAGGCACCATTTTTTTCATTTGATCATCTTGATATCTTCTCGTATGGCATTCAGGTTATTCTATTTCATATTCATGTTCTTTATGATAAATAACATGATGTTCGAGACAAGCATCTATTGCTTGATACTCCATTCTAATATGTTTCATAGTGGCACATAATTCTCGGTACGAGTGAGGGAGAACATTTGATGGTGGTAACAAAAACTTACCTATCAATCTATAGCAAAAAATATGAGTCATTAATATAAACAATCTTAATGGTACATGTTTCACCTTTTATAGACTATAATGACATATATGACAAACCTTAGCATACATGACATTGCTATATTGGATAAACCACTCATAACCTTCAAATTCACCAACAATAATATAATAGAGAGAAGAGTAGATTGGGAGCCTTTGTAAAGGGCCATGTTCACCTTCTCAAGTAGAGGTATATCATGGATGACATCAATGTCATCCTCATCATAATCATCATCATCATCAGCAGCAATAGCAACAAAACTAGTACCAAATGTGTCAAGGATCAATACATTCATACCATCATCTTCAAATGTGTTTTCTAGCACATGATCATCATCTTCCATGGAATCGTGATCTTCAGCTTCAATACTCACACCTCCATGTTCCTCTATATTCACACCCCCTTGTTCCTCTGAGATGTGGTGGTCCATATCACGTACTAAACTAGGGAGATCGACGTATATAAAAATGATGATAATAAAACCCCCCTTCAATGTGATAATCAAACCTCCTTCCATGGTTCATATGTATATTAATTGTGAAAATAATATAACAAACAACCTACCAATGCATGATAATCAAACCCCCCTTCAATGTGACCATTCTCCCTACAATTGCTCTTTGTTGTTTTGATTTTGATTCTTCTTGTCTTTAAGTCATTACAACTCTTGCATGGATAATAACATATGTCATCACCTTCTCTTTGAAAGTTATACAACAACCTAACCATTGTCTTCCTCTTTTGATCGAATTCCCTTGTATTATCTAACATGATACTTAATGTGTATATCTACAAAAAAAATTTGGACATTTTGTACTTAATGTTTATATCTGCACATATGGCTTTGATAGAAAATGGTCACTTTATTTGCTTGTGGTGTGAACTCTTTAGAACTCTTTATTGTTAGATCTCATGAAGCTAGGACATTATTGATTTACTAATTACATGATCATTATATATACATTCATCTATATACATATTCTGAATATTATACCTTTCTTATAATAATAATGATTTGATTGAATTAACATCAAATTGAATCAACTTAAATAATATTATTCACATTAATATTATCGATTTGTATTGGTTAATATTAATAAAAATTATTCACCTTTATTAATAACATTTGTATCAGTCCATTATGTGTTGCACATAGTGTATTATAAGTGTTGCACATAGTATATTATGTGATGCACACAGTATATTATGTGTTGCACACATAATATATTATGTGTGAAGCACATAATACTATTATGTGTGTAGCATGTAATATAATATGTGCAATGTGCAATATGAAATATGTAAATGACATTTATATTATGTGCAATGTTTAATCTATAATATAAGTTTACTTATTGATAGTTATAAATCAGTTCTATACTTTGTTATGATATTAAAAGAACATGTCTCATTTAGAGACATGTCTCTACATACATAGAGACATGTCTCATTGTTGATATTTATATTCATTATTGGATTGCATTTGAAATAAAGAGAAATCAATAAGTGCAGTACCTCCATTGTGATAAATATAAAGAACATTCAATTCAAGTCTCATTCACAAAACCAGCATGATATTGACATTAATATACTTATATATCTCTATTATTATATCAATAATAAATATATATTTATATATTGTGATTAAATATATTTCATATATTGAGGTCATATAAGAAAATTTAAAAGCCATATACTCAGATCTAAAAATTAAACATAACCTTGGGCTCACTTGAGTGATCCAAGAACTTATGTAAAGTTTAATAACCTATAAGGCCATCTAGGGTTTTGATGTGGCCCTATAAGGCCATCCAGGGTTTTGATATGGTCATTTATGCCATTAATCTATGTATTTGAACTTAAATGTGCAAAAGATGCTAAAAGTTGTAAAGTTGCATTTTAATGCAACTATGGCCTATAAGGCTCATAAGAGTTAAAGGGTGAGTAAAGATTGTAAAGGTTATGTTTTAAACCTTTAGAAAAGTCTTGAAAGGGGTTTTAAGTTCATGTTGTCAAGTTGACAACATTGGTTGTCAACTTGACAACGGATATTAGTCATGTCTTATTAAAACAGTCAGTTTGGGGACTGTTAACAAATAGTTTCGAGTTAGTTGTTAGAGGTTGCAATCAGTTTTTGGGAGTTAGAGTCTTTATCAATGTTGATCCACGAGTTTTGGGATGAGATGTGGAGTGGGGCATGTACTAAATAAGGAGCATTGTAATGTTTTCAATCAATAAACAATAATTTCTTTGCATACTGTTAAATTGTCCCATGGGTACAGTCAGCCCTGGTAGTGCTTTCAAACATTTTTGGTGATGTGTTTATGATTAGATTCTGATGTGAGATCATCTACCTTGGTTTTACTTACATGTTCACACATTTCTTTAGTTATTTTAATTGTTAAGAAGGCAAGTGAATTGATTGGTATCCCTGACTGTGCCTGGAAACATAACATAACATCACCTAACACAATAATATCTATATCAATGACCCATAATGTTGGATCATGTGATGGTGGAGGAATTCAAAGCATTCTTGCAATGTCACACTATCTTTGTCATGCCAAAACATAGAACATAATATCTTTTGTTTTGAGTTGAATTATACAATGAGATTTGAGAAGTGGTAACCTTAGATATCAACCAACACAAAAAAAATCAACTATAGGAAAGAAGAAAGTAATATGATATAATATACATTAAAACACTATTTACAAGAAAAATAAGCCATATCCATTCTCGAGAGTAGACACAATAAATTTATAACTTCAATGTAGATCTCCATATACAAATACAAGATCCATATCAATCTCTTAATACTTTCTCCAAAGAATATATAGACTAAAATAATACAAAGTAGAACACCACTAATAATTGAGTTAGCTAGGGACCATATATAAAACACCATACATATTCTAATTGATCTCCTCATAATTCATATTGACTCATACAACTCTTCATCTAGACAAGGCACATCTCTTCATCAGGGTGTCATCAAATGACATCACTGAACACTTCCCTCATAATTCACTACATCAGGTACAATACAAAATATACACATTAAATCAAGTACAATACTAAATTTAAATAATCCTTCATTTCTCTCATACTTCATTGTATCAAGTGCAATACTAAACTTAGACATTTCTTCATCAGGTTGACATGAGTGCACATAATAGGTTGACATCAATGACAACACTAAACACATAATACTAACATAAATCCCCCATGAAATTATTCTTTGTGGTCTCCAAGTTGTGAAGATCAAACCCAACAACATTTAACAAAATTTAATATGACTAAGAAAGAAGAACACAAACTATTACAATTTTATTGTAAGTGAAGTATTTTTTGTTTCATGAAATCCCTCATAAAACAACATAACAAGTAAGAAATAATTATGTGATGACTTATCAAGATTTACTATGTATTACCAACTTTAATGTGCTTAACCATAGAGTTTACTTCATAATAAAGTCCTTTTATTATACCACCCCATTTGTAAAACCTTTAAAAAATGTTGTGCCTTCTAAACCATTCAATATAGAAATTCAAAAAAAATAATTGCATAAGTTGATCTACATTGTGAAGATGTAACCTATATGAAAATGGCTAGTCTCATCACATAAGTTGATATGCTACAAAACACAACATATATGGAAATAAATTAGTTCATAAGATAAGTTGATATACTACAAATGCAGTAGTAAAATAAAAAAAATAAGCTATAAAGCTTTAACTGATAGCTTCTTAACACAATATACTTGTTGAAGGTTTTGTTAGCACAAGTGAAAAATTCCATGGTTGAATCATATTTTCCAGGCCTCTGCAATTATTTTTCCATTTTCCTAGCAAAACCCTAGGCAAAAAATTCAAATTCTAGCCGTTTGAAGGAAAAACCCTAAGTGTGCCCTATGCTTTGTTCTAATTTTGCGTTACCTTTTGGGCCACTTAAAACCTTTATAAGGCATGTGCGTTAAATTTTATTACCTTGGCGGCTTTTATTTTCCTAAGTTTCCATGCACCCAGCTTTATTTTTTCCTAAGTTCGGTGGCAATAATTTTTCCTAAGTCTAGCGCTTTAATATTTCCTAAAGTTTCTGGCCTTTATCCTTTCCTGGGCCCAGCTTTTTGACACCATCTCAATCCAATGATAGGCATAAGATCTTATGCGATGTTTCAGAGGGTCATGAAGTTGTGACAACCGTTGATTCTCTTTCACGGCAAAGGCTTTTCAATGTAATGGGTCCACATGCTAGGTGTGCTTAGTCAGCACTTTCTCATTGGTCCACGTATTAATGACTCAGAATATTGTTAGTGGGGCCAATGATTTTGGAGGTTCAATGAATCTAATAGTGGCAGAGCATCGATGGCCAGCGTATGATCTTAAGGGTTATTTCTGACACATGAGGCTGTAAGACCAGCCATTGATTCTTTTCTATATCAGAGGTTTGTCAGAACAAGGGTGAGATTCTTCATCGACGATGGGCATGTGTTCTGATGGAATCTTCATGGCTTATGAGGGCTTAAGCCTAACCATAGATTTTCTTCATGTTAGGGGATTTGTCATAGTAGTATAAAAAGATTGATCCAACGGTTGTCGTAAGATCTGATAGAACATGTTAGAGGCTTGAGATCTTCCAACAACCATTGATCTCTTTTCAGGCGGGCCTACTTTTTGGTCTAAGGTTTTTGGCTATTCAAAAAAAAATTTGGCGGCATCGATAAAGTCTTTTGTGTTCGCTTATTCACAAATTTTTTGGCAGAGTTCTAAAATCTTTTAGCGATTCAACAAATACGTGTTCGCTGAATCTCTAGATAAAGTGGTAGTGTTTTAAATTTTTCAGTGAATTGGCAAAATGTTTTTGGTCTCTAATTCGCTAGATAATCAGTGGGCCCTCAATTTTCTTATGTATTCACCAATTCATGAAGAGTAACCTGAGGTTAGGAAGGGACTTCATGATTTGGCAAATGCAGTCATTCATTGAATTGTTTGACTTAACTGCAGTCAAGGAAGGCATCTAGCGACTTGAATTTTCCTGCAGTCACATGTTTGCCAAATGGTAAAGGGTTAAGGGTCAGCTAAGAATTGTGGGACCATTCTACTAGGTGTTTTTGAGGTGTTGTGTTGTGGTTGGCTAAGCTGGAAAGAAGTGCAGACATGTTAGTGGGCCTAAGAGATTCTAAAGAATGCAGAGATGGAGGATCTGACGGTTGTGATATCGTCACATAGAATCTATTGAGGCTATGTGACCTTACGACAACCGTTCATTTTAAATCTTATGAAGAAGTGGGTCCAATACGTCGATTCATTGCTAACGTGCTTTTTTTTCATTGGTTCGAAGGTTTTATGAGGTGGAAAAGTGATTTTTAAAAGGTTTTGTTGACTATTGAAGGATTCTACGAGCCACCCAATCTGCCAGGAATAAGATAGATCGATGTTCCTATTTTAAACTCTAGCTAGTTATCGATTTTTATTTGAATTCAAATTTCCTACAGGGTTTTGCTAGGGTTTTTTGACGTAGAAAGTTGTAAAATGATGTGGTGGCCAGGAATTGAATTTCTCAGTATAGATTGTAGTTGGGGAAGGATACATAAGGCATATATTACTGCTAGAATCTGATTTTGTTTCCTATGATGCTGAGCCAAATGAATTTTATGGTTGAAAAATTGTAGAAGGGCATTCATTTTAGTTTGACAGTGGGATAATAAAATTAGATTTGTTGAAAAGGAGCTGAGGATAGCATTGAAAACATAAAGCATGTCGGCTCAGTTGAATAGATCTCACCTGTTTCAGTAGTGCAGTTATTGTAAACCCTTTAGGGTTGTAAAGTGTTTTAGGTTAATTTTTGGTAACCCTAGAATGATCAGTTGCTTGTTGCATCTCTTGGTATAAAGGGATTTTTTATGATCATTCTAAAAGATGGGAGTTTAGGTGTTAAAAAGATAGAAATTTTTGAAACCCTAGCTTTTCAGTCAAGGATTGTAATTTTTTATATCATTTTATCAAACAATAGAGAAGAAGTACAGGTTGTTCTTATCTTGCAAGCTTACTATTCTAGATACTGTATGCATATGGTGAAAGGTTACACTTAATACAAACCTCAGATCTTTTCTCTCCTTTGCTCTATTTTTTGAATCTTTAAATCTTTGTATAAAGGTTTATGTGAATGTATTGATGCTTTGAGTTCCAACCTAGGGTTAGATTAAAATATTGCTCAAAGTGGGATATGTGTTCTTAGAGTTTATGTGAAGGATTTTCATAAGTAGGAAAGAGTTGGGATATATTTGTATTTATGTCTAGAGACCAATTTCAGACACCATTGTATTCATCCTTTTCCTTGATATTTTGCCCAATGGATAGGGCACTGGCCTATATTCTCTTATCTTTGTGTTGAGAAGAGTGATTCAAACCTTATGATCCCAATCATTCAAATCACTAACAGTCTTTTAATCTTATTTACATTTATGTATTGTCCTATCTAGTGATGGAGATTCAATGAACAATAGGTTCTTGTTTAGTACTTTCTCACTATATTTATATGTTGAAAGATTCAATAAAGAAATAAGGGGCAGAGTTAGAACTATCAGTCAGAGTTAATACTATTGGATCAGGTGTACCTGCCTTAGTTTTGTAGAGCCAGAAGCAGAAGAGGGAAATCTTATCCCTATAGTTGGTCCAATTACTCATATATTGCTCACATTTGGAACTAACCAATCCTTAACATCCATCATGGGCATATTGGTATCTCATGGAGTGTAAAATCCTATCCAGGAACCAACAAATTGGCAACTCTACTGGGGAATAGAGAAATATTGTCAAGAGAAATAGTATAAGTTTCAAGCTGAGCTTGACTCCTGACCTACCTATTTCAATCATTTGATATCTCTGGTGTTACAAATTATCATAGATAATGCGGGTACAAGTTGAGCTTAGACTCTTGGCTAGCTTATCATTTATCTAGTGGTCTTCATTAAAGAGTATAAGAGTCAGTTTCAGTAAGGTTTCAAATTATCTCACATATTGTGAGTGGTGACTCTGAGCATCTCTGTAACTAGTGCTTTAAGTAATATATAAGTATGAGTTTCAAAATTACAAGGTCTTGGAGGAAGGAACACCCAGAAGAAAGCTTGCAGGGTGGGCTTCCTGCCACATTAAGAAGAACTTAGGTTAGGAAAGAAAAAAGTGTTGATGATACATCCCTAACCTAGAAGCAAAAGGGAAACCTAAGGTGGGAGGGTCCTACTCCTCCTAGTCAGCAAGGAAATACCTCAGAATATGAGGAGGCCATTGATCTAGGCCTAAACCAGTATGAAGACTATTACTCCCCCACAGACAGAGAGGGTGAAAGACCATCCCACAATAGAAGGCTTTCAGGAAAATTTAGTAGGTCTAGAAGCAAAAGCAAGGGTGGATAGGATTTTGTTCCCCCTTTAACCCTTGATTCATCAATACCCCAAGGCCCCCATGAATCTCAGGATCAGCAAGAATGGCCCCAAGCACAACAAGATGAGTCTGAAACTACTTTGCCTGATTCTGAGGAAATATTTGAGGAAGTATATGAATTGGAAAGAAGAATTCAAGAACAAGAAGCCATTAGGAAAAAGAGAGAAAATGAGAAGGAAGAAAGGGTCAAACATGCTATGATTAGGGCTGACCAATTAAGGAGGTAGATGTTAGATTTAGAGGCTATAAATTATGTTCCCATTCCTGAACAGACAAAAGAGTTGCCTGTTGTCCATAAGACATTTGAAACAAGAGTTCCCAAAGATAAAGGGAAACAAAAGGAAGTAGGCATTTCAATTAAAGAACCTGTGGCCCCTAAAATTCCTATAGACCAAGCCTTAAGATTGCAAGCCGACCTTGAGAAGGCTAAAAAAGAATAGGAATTGCTAGCCAAAGAACTTGAAAAGGCAGAACTAGAAGCCGCAACACTAGAAATGGAAAAGAAAAATGATTTTCTTAAAAGGTCTGCAGGACCTACAAATTTTGCTAGTTCTACCATGACACAAGGAGCAAATGTCACAAATTCAGAAAATTAGACAACTGGTGTTCCTCCACCAGGAGGTTTTAAAGGTGCTGCCACTACAAATAATAATGCATCTACATCTCAAGGTGCTGGTATTTTTAATACAGGGGTTATACATGAAAGATGTAAACAGTTGGTTTTTACTGGTATCCTTGGTTATCCTAACCCCATCCCTGAAGAAATCAGAAAGAAGCTTCCTAAATTCACAGGAAACAATGTTGTAACTTGTGAGGAACATTTAAAGAAATTTATTGATGTCATTGATGACTATAACATTATGCCTGATGATGTTATCATGAAACTATTTGTGCAATCCCTAACAGAAGACTCAAGGGATTGGTTCAGGGCTTTGCCACATGGTAGCATAGGATCATGGGATCAGCTTAGACATTGTTTCAAAGAATAGTATGGTGACAAAACTCATGAATTTTTTATGCTAAATGAATTCAATAACATAAAAAAGAACTTTAATGAGGATGTTGTTGAATTTAATGTTAGATTTCAAAAGACCATGCATAAATTGTTGTAGGTTATCAGATTGGATGACAAGGTGTGCCTTGTCACATATTTAAATGCTTTTGATTCTAAGATGAGTTACCTATTGAGAGATAAAAATCCAAGGAGCCTGGTTCAAGCTTACAAGTTAGCTATGAACATAGAGAGCAATCGGAGAATCTCAAGAAAGTTGGGAAGAAGGGAAGATGACAAATCACCATTGTTGAATAGAAAGGATCTGGGAAAGCCTCAAGGTGTGAAACCTAAAGATGATGAAAGCCTAAATTAGATTCTAAAATCAATCAAAGATCTGAAGCCTGGTGAAAACAGAGGTAATAAAGCTGCAGGAGGGGACAAGCCCCCCTTTAATAATTTCAACAAATTGCCAAGAATGCAGAATTACCCCTACAACACTCAATGGAAAGAAGGGAAGCCTTTTATTACTAAGAAAAGAGACAAACCAAATGATAGGACCCCTAATCCATTACAAAGAAATTCAATGAATGTAGTGGAAGAAGTCCCATGGTGTGTTTCCTGTCAGTCACCACATGATCCTGATTATTGTGCCATATCCCAAAATGTCTCTCCTTAAGAGGAGCAAGAGTACAATGAGGAACAACCTTATGATGACCAAGGATGTGGGATGTTCTCTTCTCATGTTTTGAGTGAGGTAGATTCTATTGAAGAGGATGAAAATCAGGATGTTTCACATTCCCAAACTAGAAATGAGTCATATCATCAGCAAGTTTTTTCAGATGATGAAGATAGTGAGCCTGATAACATTCAGTGCAATGTTTAAAAGAATGAGCAAATAACTAGTTTGAGAAGACCTTCTGATGAAGAAATTGCTTTGATAACTGCCAATTTGGTTACTCAAGTAAAAGCAAATTATAACTTAAGGAATAGAGTTGTTGGTGATTCAAGTCCTAAGCTAGCTGGTATTTTTATCAAGAAAATAGATAAGAATGTAAAAACTTCACAAGAAAGGACTAAGGATGCTAATCCTATTGATAAAGTCAAGGTAAAGAAAGTTGTCAAGCCCAATATTGTTTACAAGGTAAAAACTAAGCCTACTGCTGAGGTTGTACCAGTTTTCCAAAAGAAAAACAAGGCCAAAACTGACAAGCCTACAGATATATCCACCCAAGAAGTTGCTAAAGAGATTGCAGATTCAAAACCAGATGTACCTAATTTAAAGTATGTTCCAGTTGATATGAGTAAATTATTGTCTCAGATCACTATCAAAGTTCCATTATTAGAGATGATGAGAATAGAAGAACATAAGAAAAATGCCTTGAAATGGGTAAAAAGTGTAGTACATACTGATTCTCAAAGAGCAGAAAAAACTGAGAAACAAGTAGCAATTATGGATGAAGAAGATGAAAATTGCAGTGAGGAGATCATTTCTAAAATCCCTCAAATATATTTGGACACAAATGTTGTTAGTACTACAGTAGGATCAGTTGATCCTTTTTTCTTGACTCTGCAAATAAATGGAAAATTGCTAAAGAATTGCATGATTGATTCTGGAGCATCAAATATTGTTATGCCTACTAAGATTATGAAGTCTTTAGGTTTGAAAGTGGATACACCCCATGGAAGGTGTCAAGCTAAGGATTCAAGAGAAGTACCAGTTGTTGGTACTATTAAGGCTTTGCCTTACAGATTGGATGCATGCCCCAACAAACAATTGACCATGAGTGTCTTGGTAGTTGATATTCCTCCCCAGTATGGAATGTTATTATCAAGAAAATGGAGTGCTTCTATGGGAGGCAGCATATAGTGTGATTTATCATTTGCCACTTTTAATTTTGAAGGAAAAAATATCAAAGTCACTACGGAATCTAGAACTCCACACATGATTAAAGAGGAAGAGCAGGACAACATGAATTGTTTCCTTGATACTAATATTAATGCCTTCAAGGTCCAAGATAAGGAAGCAGAGGAAGGTGTTGAGCCTCCACACAAATTAGAAAGCCAAGAAGGATGGATTGACCTTGATAATCTTTGGACCATGTATTTTGATGGAGAAAATAGCAAAGAAGGATCTGGAGCTGGAATATTGCTCATATCTCCAAATGGTAAAACTTTCAAGTTCTCATTTACTTTGTTGTTTTCATGCACAAATAATGTTGCAGAGTATGAAGCTCTGTTAATTGGTCTAAGATTAGCATCAAGGCATGGCATAAAGTGTTTGAAAGTTATAGGCAACTCTGAGTTAGTCATATCCCAAATTAGATCAAAATATGCTTCAAAGAATCAGAAATTGAAACAATATAGGAATGCAGTATGGGATGAGATTGAAAGCTTTAGTGCTTTTAATATTTGTTGGATGGAAAGAAGTTAGAATAGGATGGTAGATTTGTTGGCTAATATAGCCCTTAGACCAAAAGATGTTACATTTGCAGATGTTTCTAATAGAGGTACAAGCCAGACCCTCCATTCCTAACAATCTAGATAATTGGCAAGTTTTTTCTAATGACCAAGATATATTAAGATTTCTTCATTGTGAATCTCACTTTGGTGATAAAGAAATGGATTTCAGTGCTTATGTTAATACACTGAATGGCAAAGATGTCATCTTTGGGAAGGAGGTTTTGCATTTAAAATCAAACAAGGTTCCTAAAGGGCTAGTTGCTCTTGAAAGGGCATTTGACAACAAAGACAAGGCCTTCTCAGCTAATACCGATAAAATCAATGAGCTTGAAGAGATAAACTTGGGCACAAGGATAGCTCCCAAGAAAGTTTATATAGGCAGGTCTCTCTCCCCAAGAATTAGAAAAAATTTGATTGACCTCAAAAAATTTAGGCATGTTTTTTCCTAGTCTTATGAAGACCTTAAAGCTTATAGGGAGGACCTTTTTCAGCATGAGGTCCCACTCAAGGAAGGCACAAAACCTTTCAAACAAAAATTAAGACCTGTTAACCCTACCTTGGCACCCAAAATGTAGAGTGAACTCAAGAAGATGATGGATGCTAGAATAATCAAGCCCATCAGGCATTCCACTTGGGTTTCAAATTTAGTGCCTATTAGAAAAAAGAATGGTAACATTAGATTATGTGTAGATTTTAGGAATCTTAACTTAAATTCTTTGAAAGATAACTATAGATTACCTGATATGGAGAACATGTTACAAAAGGTTACTGGATCAGAATTGATGTCCATGATGGATGGCTTTTTTGGTTACAATCAGGTTATGGTCAAAGATACAGAACAATTTAAAACTACATTTACAACTCCATGGGGAACATATGTTTATGTAAGAATGCCATTTGGGTTGACTAATGCAGGTGCCACTTTTCAGAGGGCTATGGATGTAGCCTTTGTAGATTTCATTGATAGATTTATGGTGGTATATCAAGATGACTTGACAGCCTTTTCAACAAAGGAAGAACAACATTATCAACATCTTGAGAAAATTTTTATCAGAGCATTGGAATATGGGGTTTCTTTGAACCCAAAGAAGTGTGCCTTTGGTGTGACAGAAGGGAAGCTTTTGGGGCATGTTGTTTCAAAGGATGGTGTAAGGATAGATCTTGAAAGAGTGGAGGCTATTGACAAACTATCCTTACCAAAAAAATATCAAGGGAATTCAGTCCTTTTTAGGATAGGTCAACTTTTTAAGAAGGTTTATTACTAACTTTGCAGAAATCAGTATTCCCATATCAAGGATGTTAAAGAAAGGAGCAAAAATGGAATGGAATCCTGAAGTAGTACAAGCTTTTAATGATATTAAGAGGGCCATTAAGCATGCCCCAGTCTTAAAGACACTAGATTATAGTAAGGCAATGCAAATTTTGTCTTTTGCATCTGCTCATACTATTGCTGCAGTGTTATTACAAAAAAATGTTGAAGGTTTTGAACAACCTATTTCCTTTTTCAGCAAGACTTTACAAGTAGCAGAATTAAATTATGATATCATTGAGAAACAAGCTTATGCCTTAGTCAAGGCCATTAAAACATTTAGATGTTATTTGGTGGGAGCCACAATGGTTGCCTATGTTCCAAGTGCTGCAGTTAAGGACAATTTAGTCCAACAAGAGGTTTCAGGAAGAAGATGTAGGTGGATTAATAGAATTCAAGAATTTAACATTGATATCCATATTATAAAGTTGGTTAGAGGTTTAGGCCTAGCAAAGTTGATGGCCCAAAGTAATCTAAATGCAAACCAGATCAATATGCTAGAAGAGGATCAAAGGCCTTATGTGTGCAACATGGATTGTTGTGAATGGTACAAGGATATTGTCAAATATTTACAAATGATGGTCCTACCCCCTGAACTGGATGATAATAAAAGAAGAACTGTTAAACTCCACTCTTTGAGATATGCAATTATGAATGGTGAGCTTTGGTGGAGGAGTAATGAAGGTGTTTTTCTCAGGTGTGTAGACCATGATAAAGCCTAGCTCTTAATGCATGAAATGCATAGTGGAATTTGTGGATGACACTACATGGCAAAGACTATAGCCCACAAGATCATCAGGGTAGGTTTTTGGTGGCCTTTACTTTTCAAAGATACCCATCAATTTGTTAAAAGGTGTGATCCTTGCCAAAGGTTTGCAGGAAAACTAAAATTCGGTGGGAATTTGCCTCTCAAACCTATTTCTGTTCAAGCCCCTTTTCAAAAGTGGGGTATGGATTTCATTGGTGAAATCCCTAATAAATCCAGTGGTGGACATTCCTACATCTTAGTAGCAACAGATTATTTCACGAAGTGGGTTGAGGCAATCCCTACCAGAAGAGCAACTAGCAAAGTAGTAACAGATTTTATGATGTAGAATATCTTGACAAGGTTTGGTTGCCCAGAAACTATGGTGGTTGATAATGCATTATGTTTTAGGTTAGAAGAGTTTGTTGACTTCTGCCGACATAATGGTATTAAAATTTCATATTCATCTTCTTATAATCCACAAGGCAATGGCCAGGTAGAATCCAGAAATAAGAGTTTAATCAAGATTTTGAAAAGAGTTCTAGACAAAAACAAGAAGACCCGGGACTCCAAATTGCTACAAGCCCTGTGGGCTGATAGGGTTACAATAAAGAAAGCAATAGGGTGTGCCCCTTTTGACTTAATGTATGGAATAAATGCAAGATTACCTCAAAATAACTTGTTGCAGATGTATCAATTCATTCAAAAATATGATGAAGATGTTGAAGAAGATATGACAGTTAGAATGAATGATTTGATTCAGCTCAATGAGGTAAGGAATGATGCACACATCAAGAATGAGAAGTTGCAGGCCCAGTGCAAAGTCTTGTATGATAGAAGAACTACTTAGAGAAATTTTGTAGAGGGAGACATGGTATTAATGTGGAATGTAAGAATGCAAGACAAAGGAAAACATGGGAAATTTGATCCCATATGGTTAGGCCCATATATCATTGAAGAAAAATGGGGAGCAAGCTCTTACATTCTAAAGAATTTGATAGGAGAGCTCCTGGAGTTTCCTGTTCATAGTCAATTTTTGAAGTTCTACTTCTCCTGAAGATTTTTGTCTCTTTGTATAGTTGTGTTTTAAGGTTTTTATGTGCAATTTCCTATTTTTGGTTTGAAATTTTGGTTCTGGTCTATTGTACCAAGAGATTCTAGTTTCTCATTGTATCTATAGGAGATACATGTCCCTGAGCATGAGCCAATGTTAGCACAAGTGAAAAATTCCATGGTTGAATCATATTTTCTAGGCCTCTGCAGTTATTTTTCCATTTTCCTGGCAAAACCCTAGGCAAAAAATTCAAATTCTAGCTGTTTGCAGGAAAAACCCTAAGTGTGCCCTATGCTTTGTTCTAATTTTGTGTTACCTTTTGGGCCACTTAAAAAATTTATAAGGCATGTGTGTTGAATTTTATTACCTTGGTGGCTTTTATTTTCCTAAGTTTCCATGGGCCCAGCTTTATTTTTTCCTAAGTTTGGCGGCAGTAATTTTTCCTAAGTCTAGCGCTCTAATATTTCCTAAAGTTTTTAGCCTTTATCCTTTCCTAGGCCCAGCTTTCTGACACCATCTCGATCCAATGATAGGTGTAAGATCTTATGCGATGTGTGAGAGGGTCATGAATTTGTGACAACCATTGATTCTCTTTCATGGCAAAGGCTTTTCAATGTAATGGTTCCACATGCCAGGTGTGTTTAGTCAGCACTTTCTCATTGGTACACGTATTAATGACTCAGAATATTGTTAGTGGGGCCAACGATTTCGGAGGTTTAGTGGTTCTAACAGTGGTAGATTATTGATAGCTAGCGTATGATCTTAAGGGTTATTTCTGACACATGAGGCTATAAGACCAACTGTTGATTCTTTTTGGGTCAAAGGTTTGTCAGAACAGGGGTGAGATTCTTCATCAATGGTGGGCATGTGTTTAGATGGAATCTTCATGGCTTATGAGGGCTTAAGCCTGACCATAGATTTGCTTCATGTCAGGAGATCTATCAGAGTAGTATAAAAAGGTTGATGCAACAGTTGTCATAAGATCTAATAGAATATGTCAGAGATTTGAGATCTTCTGATAACCGTTGATCTCTTATCAGGTAGGCCCAGTTTCTAGTCTAAGGTTTTTGGTGATTCAAAAAAAATTTTGGCGGCACCGATAAAGTCTTTTGTGTCCGCTCATTCACAAAGTTTTTGGCAGAGTTCTAAAATCTTTTAGCAATTTAGAAAATACGTGTTCACTAAATCTCTAGATAAAGTGGCAGTGTTTTAAATTTTTCAGCGAATTGGCGAAATGTCTTTGGTCACTAATTCACTAGATAATCAGTGGGCCCACAATTTTCTTATGTATTCACTAGTTCATGAAGAGTAACCTGAGGTTAGGAAGGGACTTCATGATTCAGCGAATGCAGTCATTTGCTAAATCATTTGACTTAACCGCAGTCAAGGAAGGCATCTAGCGACTTGAATTTTCCTCCAGTCGCATGTTCACCAAATGGTAAAGGGTTAAGGGTCAATCGAGAATTGTGGGACCATTCTGCTAGGTGTTGTTGAGGTGTCGTGTTGTGGTTGGCTGAGCTAGAAAGAAGTGTAGACATGTCAGTGGGCTTGAGAGATTCTAAAGAATGCAGAGATGGAGGATTTGATGGTTGTCATATCATCGCATAGAATCTTTTGAGGCTATGTGACCTTATGACAACCGTTCATTTTAAAGCTTATGAAGAAGTGGGTCCAATACGCTGATTCATTGCTGACGTGCTTTTTTCTCATTGGTTCAAAGGTTTTATGAGGTGGAAAAGTGATTTTTAAAAGGTTTTGTTTTAAAGATCAACAATCCTATTTTAAACTCTAGCTGGTTACCATTTTTTATTTGAATTCAAATTTCCTACAGGGTTTTGCTAGGGTTTTTTTACGTAGAAAGCTGTAAAATGATGTGGTGGCCAAGAATTGAATTTCTCAGTATAGATTGCAATTGGGGAAGGATAGGGAAGGCATATATTACTACTAGAATCTAATTTTGTTTCCTATGATGCCAAGCCAAATGAATTTTATGGTTGAAAAATTGCAGAAGGGCATTCATTGTAGTTTGACAGTGGGATAATAAAATTAGATTTGTTGAAAAGGAGCTGAGGAGAACATTGAAAACATAAAGCATGTCAGCTCAGTTGAAAAGATCTCACCTGTTTCAGTAGTGCAGTTATTGTAAACCCTTTAGGGTTGTTGTAAATTCTTTTAGGTTAATTTTTGGTAACTCTAGAATGATCGGTTGCTTGTTGCATCTCTTGGTATAAAGGGATTTTTTATGATCATTCTAAAAGATGGGAGTTTAGGTGTTAAAAAGATAGAAATTTTTGAAACCCTAACTTTTCAGTCAACGATTGTAATTTTTTATATCATTTTATCAAACAATAGAGAAGAAGTACAAGTTGTTCTTATCTTGCAAGCTTACTATTCTGGATACTATATGCATATGGTGAAAGGTTACACTTAATACAAACCTCAGATCTTTTCTCTCCTTTGCTCTATTTTTTGAATCTTTAAATCTTTTTATAAAGGTTTATGTGAATGTATTGATGCTTTGAGTTCCAACCTAGGGTTAGATTAAAATATTGCTCAAAGTGGGATATGTGTTCTTAGAGTTTATGTGAAGGATTTTCATAAGCAAGAAAGAGTTGGGATATATTTGTATTTATGTCTAGAGACCAATTTCAGACACCATTGTATTCATCCTTTTCCTTGATATTTTTCCCAATGGATAAGGCACTGGCCTATATTCTCCTATCTTTGTGTTGAGAAGAGTGATTCAAACCTTATGATCCCAATCATTCAAATCACTACCAGTCTTTTAATCTTATTTACATTTATGTATTGTCCTATCCAGTGATGGAGAGTCAATGAACAATAGGTTCTTGTTTAGTACTTTCTTACTGTATTTATCTATTGAAAGATTCAATAAAGAAATAAGGGGCATAGTTAGAACTATCAGTCAGAGTTAATACTATTGGATCAGGTGTACCCACCTTAGCTTTGCAGAGCCAGAAGCAGAAGAGGGAAATCTTATCCCTATAGTTGGTCCAATTACTCATAGATTTCTCACATTTGGAACTAACCAATCCTTAATATCCATCATGGGCATATTGGTATCTCATGGAGTGTAAAATCCTATTCAGGAACCAACAGGTTTTCTAAAAGAAATAGGAAGCTTACAATGAATATTTTGTAATGCACAATACTTGTTGAAGGTTTTCTTATTGAAATTAAAAACTTATAATAAACGGTTCATAATAGACACTACTTGTTGAAGGTTTTTAAAATGAAATATGAAGCTTCTAATGAATATTTCATAACACACTAGTTGTTAAAGATTTTTTATATAAACTAGGAAGCTTACAATGAATATTTATCGAAGGTTACTGAAAGTTTTCTAACAGAAATAAGAAACTAAAAGACCTTGATTGTTGAAAGAACTCTATAACTAAACATGAGGGAAGTGGAAGTAGTAATAACTTCCAAAATAATTTGACTATCTGGAGTCATACACTACAACATTTGGGGTTGAATTGTGATGCCAATTTGTGATGCCACTACCATTTTTATTTGTTTTTTGTGTTTTTTTTGGCAAGTGTCCCCAATAGTGTCATAATAGTGATGATGACATCATAATTGCAACACCTGCTTGGTTATAAACCAAAAAAAAAAATGTCAGTTGTAATTTTTGTGAATTCGAAGAGCTATCGCGAAGATGGCACTACACTTTTGTGTGGTGCAAAGAGGGCATTCGAGTTTGGCATACGTGAAGAGGTCGGCACCATGTAGGAAGAGGGCACTAGCACTTGAGGTAGGCATTTGAGCTTTGTCTTCTCATTAACTCAATTTCATTTTGATGGCATTTGTTGATTTAATGGCACAATATGAATGTTAATAGTGGCATTGTTTACATCTTAGCATTTGGAATGCTCGATGATCCGTGAGCTTTGAGAGCTAGGGCATCATTTCTATTACCTTCAAGGAATTGTGTGAAGTGTTTGATCTCTCTTTATTTGTTTTTTTGTTGATATTCACTATGTGGTAGTCTCCGTTTATGATCATTTCATGAGGAATGTCTTGATGGCTTGCGGGCTGCAAGCTAAGGCATCATACATTGTTTATGAGCTCACTATTGAATACTGGCATTGTTTACATCTTTTCATTTGGAATGCTTGATGACCCATGGGGTTTGAGAGCTAGGGCATCGTTGCTATTACCTTCAAGGCATTGTGTGAAGTGTTTGATCTCTCTTTATTTGTTTTGTTTGTTGATATTCACTATTTGGTACTCCCCATTTATGATCATTTCATGAGGAAATGTCTTGATGGCTTGCGGGCTGCAATCTAGGGCATCATACATTGTTCATGAGCTCACTGTTTAATACTGACATTGTTTACATCTTTTCATTTGGAATGCTTGATTACTTGGGAGCTTTGAGAGCTAGGGCATCATTTCTATTACCTTAAAGGCATTGTGTGAAGTGTTTGATCTCTCTTTATTTGTTTTGTTGTTGATATTCACTATGTGGTACTCCCTATTTATGATCATTTCATGAGGAAATGTCTTGATGGCTCGTGGGCTAAAAGCTAGGGCATCATACATTGTTCATGAGCTCACTATTTAATACTAACATTGTTTACATTTTTTCATTTTGAATGCTTGATGACCCATGAGCTTTGAGAGCTAGTGCATCATTTCTATTACCTTCAAGGCATTGTGTGAAGTGTTTGATCTCTCTTTATTTGTTTTGATGTTGATATTCACTAGCTATGTGGTACTCCCCATTTATGATCATTTCATGATGAAATATCTTGATGGCTTGTGGGCTGCAAGCTAGGGCATCATGCATTGTTTATGAGCTCACTGTTTGAGCACCTCATGTCCCTATTTGATTATGAGGGACATGAGGTGCTCAAACAGTGACCTCATAAATAATGCATGATACCCTAGCTTGTAGTCTGTGAGCCATCAAGACCTTTCCTCATGAAATGATCATAAACGGGGAGTACCACATAGTGAATGTCAACAACAAAATAAATAAAGAGAGATCAAACACTTCACACCATATATGTTGTTTTATAAAATTTTACTAAGAAAATATATTGTTTTATTAAGACAAAGTATTTTGGGTTAGTTTTATGTTGTTTTATAAGATTTTATTAAGACTAAATATATGATATAAAATCATAATTATACTTGATATATATAATACAATGGTATGTAGTCTAATCTATACATTTGTGATATGTGATTAATTCTAGTTATATGATGTTTTGGGATTAAATTGGTGAGTTTGTATACTTTCTCCATTTTAAACTAACCTATGACTTCAAAGGAGGAATTATGAAATATAGTTGTAGGTAGTTATCTCTTCTATAATGATAGAGGAGTGGAAGGTAATGATCAATGAGGTTGACACTATTAGATCATACATTAATATACTTACTATTTTGAATTTGAGCTCAGGCATCATCCAATGTTATTGTTGTCATTGCATGCTTGTTGTTGTTGTGCACCATATATTATTTTATACAATGTTTATTTCATTGAGACTGTGAGCATGACATTTGTAATGTATTTTCTGTTATTGTCTCAATGTTGCCATGTTGTTGAGGTTGTAGATGTCATTTTACTAATCCTATATAAAAAATATATATACCATGTTGACTCACAACCCATGAGGTGTTTCTTGATAACACATTTGACATCATACCTTTTGCTCCATTTTGGTCTTGATTTACTCACTGCATGCACATGTTTCCTAAGTGTACATGTTTTGTAGCATAATTCATTTTAGAAGTGTATGGCTTGACTATGCACATGCATAATTGTAGATGAGGATTAGTAATAGGGTGTCAGGCATTGCTTAGATCCATTGGATCTAACCTCATCTTTTCCTTTCTTGCAGGTTTTGGATCATACAAGAGCATACTGGATTGAACCCCAGGTCAACACTTCATTACTTCAGGCAATGTCTGGTACCTTCATTATTTATATTCATCCACTTATGTATGTTTACATTCATTCATATTCTTCTGAAAGTTGGCTATTAGTGACCATATATGACCATTCTTGATGTTTTTAGGTCATTTGATGAAAAAATGTAAAAGTTTATATTTTTTATTTCAATTTTTTAAATCATAAAATGAATAAAATTTAAAGATAAAAAATTAAGATAATCTTTGTCTTCAATTAAAAAAAAAACATAAAGCTCATAAAGCATTGTAAAATAGGGCCCTAACTGTCATAAAATGGGAAAGTTGTCACCTTGCACTGCTCTTCATATGGAAGCTTCTAAGGAACTATGTTATAAAATTTCAAGGCATGAAATTTTATACTTTTTGACATCATACTTTTTTCTCCTTAGCATTGAGTTTACATTGTGGGGGAGTCAAAGAAAATATATGTACAGTTATAAAATTTCATGCCTTGAAATTTGGCATGAAATTTTATAACATAGTTGCTTAGCATTTGATCTTTATATGACAACCATGACTTGAGGTAGGCATTTGAGCTTTGTCTTCTCATTAAATCAATTTCATGTTGATGAAATTTGTTGATTTAATGGCAAAATATGAATGTTAATACTGGCATTGTTTACATCTTTGCATTTGGAATGCTCAATGACCCACGAGCTTTGAGAGCTAGGGCATCATTGTTATTACCTTCGAGGCATCGTGTGAAGTGTTTGATCTCTCTTTATTTTTTTTTCTGTTGATATTCACTATGTGGTACTCCCCATTTATGATCATTTCATGAGGAAATGTCTTGATGGCTCGTGGGTTGCAAGCTAGGGCATCATGCATTGTTTATGAGCTCACTATTTGAAGTCATAGGTTAGTTTAAAATGGAGAAACTATACAAACTCACCAATTTAATCCCTAAACATCACATAACTAGAATTAATCACATCTCACAAATGTATAGATTATACTACATACCATTGTATTATATATTAAGTATAATTATGAGTTTACATCATATATTAAGTCTTAATAAAATCTTATAAAACAACATAAGACTAACCCAAAATACTTTATCTTAATAAAATCTTAATAAAACAATATATTTAGTCAAGTCCTAGACTGTAAATCTATTTTTTGTAGTAGAGGGAAGAGTGGGTAAGGTAAAGAGGGTGAGAGATAACCAGAGAGGATTCGAGGCGAAAGGAATGGAGGGTGGTGTGAAGTATTTGGAGCAGCAGAGGACATTGCAACTAGAACTTGCAGAATGGTATGCTGCCATGGCATATCTCTATGAGCGCAAGCTATGGCATCAACTAACCCTCAAATTGGATCAGTTCTTGCTCCTTGTGGTTCTACAGGGTGGTGATACACTTATTCAGCTATATCACTATTTTATTACAGAATTTGAAACAAAGATAAATCTTCTTAAGCTTACACACTTTGTTGTTATAGTTTCATGTCAGTACATAGAAAAGGAAGTTTCTATTAGCTTTTTGAAGGGAGTAATTGAGAAACTTCATGCCACAAGGTAGATGAGGATTGATGAACCTATCATATATGTTAGAATGCAAATAGTTTCATTCAAACTTGAGCAAGGTGAACAGAAAGAGTGCAAAAGGTTGCTAGATGATGGCAAAAGAACTCTAGATAGTATATTGATCCTACTATTTATGCAAGCTTTAGAATTCACCTTCCCAAATTTGTAGACTTGCTTGAGTATCCATAAACTCTTTTAGGAGGAAGAATTCGTATACTATATTATTAGTTTTTTAATTTCCCATAAGATGGGTCTCAAAATATCGTAAGTAAAAATATTACACAGTGGCATTCAGATTAAGTACAATATGAATTCACATGTCTTTAATTATGATACACTTTTAAAAATCTTGTCATAAAAATAAATAAAAAATTAGTCAAGTAATAAAATCTTATAAAATAACATACATTGTGTGAAGTGGTTGATCTCTCTTTATTTGTTTTGTTGTTGATATTCACTATGTGGTACTCCTATTTATGATCATTTTATGAGGAAATGTCTTGATGGCTCATGGACTACAAGCTAGGGCATCATGCATTGTTTATGAGCTCATTGTTTGAACACCTAATGTCCCTATTTGATTGGTCAGTGCTATGTTTTTTATATTGATGCTATTAGATCAAATAGGGACATCAGGAATAAAATAAGGACATCGGTAATAAAATAATACACTTACTATTTTGAATTTGAGCTCAGGCATCATGCAATGTTATTGTTGTCATTGCATGCTTGTTGTTGTTGTGCACCATAACAACAACAAGAATGCAATGTTATGAAATTTTGGGATTAAATTGGTGAGTTTGTATACTTTCTCCATTTTAAACTAACCTATGACTTAAAAGGAGGAATTATGAAATATAGTTGTAGGTAGTTGTCTCTTCTATAATGATGGAGGAGTCAAAGGTAATGATCAATGAGGTTGCTGCTATTAGATCATACATTAATACACTTACTATTTTGAATTTGAGCTCGGGCATCATATATTGTTTTATACACTGTTTATTTCAGTGAGACCATGAAATTGGTATTTGTAATGTATTTCCTATTATTGGATTAATATTGCCATGTTGTTGAAGTTGTAGATGTCCTTTTACTGATCTTGTATAAACAACATATATACCATATTGACTCGCAGCCCATGAGGTGTTGCTTGATAACACATTTAACATCATACTTTTTGCTCTATTTTGGTATTGATTTACTCACTGCATGCACATCTTTCCTAAGTGCACATGTTTTGTACCATAGTTCATTTTAGAAGTGTATAGCTTGACTATGCACATGCATAATTGTAGATGAGGATCAATAATAGGGTGCCAGGCATTTCTTAGATCCTTTGGATCTAACCCCATCTTTTCCTTCCTTGCAAGTTTTGGATCATACAAGAGCATACTGGATTTAACCCTAGGTCAACACTTCATTACTTCAGGCAATGTTTGGTAACTTCATTATTTATTATCATCCACTTATGTATGTTTGCATTCATTCATATTCTTTTGAAAGTTGGCTATTAGTGACCATATAGGACCATTCTTGATGTTTTTGGGTCATTTGATGAAAATATGTAAATAGGGATATCTTAATCTTTATGAGCTCAAATTCAAAATAGTAAGTGTATTATTTTATTACTAATTTTCCTATTTGATCTAATAGCATCAATATAACAAATAGAGCACCGAAAAATCAAATAGGGACATGAGGTGCTCAAAAAGTGAGCTCATAAAATAATATATTTAGTCTTAATAAAATCTTATAAAACAACATATATATATTGTGTGAAGTGTTTGATCTCTCTTTATATTTTTTGGTGTTAATATTCACTATGTGGTACTCCCCATTTATGATCATCTCATGAGGAAATATATTGATGACTCATGGGCTACAAGCTAGAGCATCATACATTGTTCATGAGCTCACTGTTTAATACTGGTATTGTTTACATCTTTTCATTTGGAATGCTTGATGACCCGCGAGCTTTGAGAGCTAGGGCATCATTTCTATTACCTTCAAGGCATTATGTGAAGTGTTTGATCTCTCTTTATTTGTTCTGATGTTGATATTCACTATGTGGTACTCCTCGTTTATGATCATTTCATGAGGAAATGTCTTGATGGCTTGCAGGCTGCAAGCTAGGGCATCATGCATTGTTTATGAGCTCACTGTTTGAGCACCTCATGTCCCTATTTGATTGGTTGGTAATAAAATAGTAAGCTCATAAACAATGCATGATGCCCTAGCTTGCAGCCCGCGAGCCATCAAGATATTTCCTCATGAAATCATCATAAACGGGGAGTACCACATAACTAGTGAATATTAATAGAAAAACAAATAAAGAGAGATCAAACACTTCAGACAATGTATGTTATTTTATAAGATTTTATTAAGACTAAATATATTGTTTTATTAAAATTTTATTAAGACAAAGTATTTTGGGTTAGTTTTATGTTTTTTTATAAGATTTTATTAAGACTAAATATATGATGTAAACTCATAATTATACTTGATATATATAATACAATGGTATGCAGTATAATCTATACATTTGTGAGATGTGATTAATTCTAGTTATATGATGTTTTGGGATTAAATTGGTGATTTTGTATACTTTCTCCATTTTAAACTAACCTATGACTTCAAAGGAGAAATTATAAAATATAGTTGTAGGTAGTTATCTCTTCTATAATGATGGAGGAGTTAAAGGTAATGATCAATGAGGTTTCTGTGGGAATGGAGAGATAGGGTAATGAGAGGGAAGGGGTGAACCAGTGCCCACAAAAGCTTTTAACTCTTGAACCTTAGACAACAAACAATAGTAACTTCACATATAACTTGAATCCATTGTATGTATCGTTCATTCAGTTAACTTGTAAAGGTAAATAGCATGAAATCAACAATATATCAATCACATAATACAAGTATTTTGGTAACACGTAAACCCTTGTTAGAAGGTAAAAATTGTGGTGGGATGACACCCACAAATTCTTTACTACTGTAGATAGAAATGGTTTGCTTGTTAGGGCTACAAGTGGTGATCACTTCTGGTGATCTTACCCTGTTAGGAGTAACATGTCAGATCAATTACATCTACCTAGTTATAGGATTTTAACAACACTTCTTGAGTGTGCACTCGGTTAAGAGATTTACATAAAAGACTATTAGGTCTACTCTGTTAAGAGATTTTAGGTTTCTCTATTACAATGATTAGAAAATAACATAAGGTATCTGCAAATTGAAAACTCTATCTTTTCTGATACAGATCTATGAAATACTAAATAGATATCACCTATTCATGTGAAGATCTCAACTCTGAACTACTTGGTAGCCGTGTCTGATTCTGCTTAATCTGAATGTCTCTAAATTTTGATCTGCTATGTCTGATAACTGATACCTTGAAGTTGACTAATGCTTCAAGAAATTTTTCACTTGTTCTTAACTTCCTTGTCAAGCCTATGTCAAAATGACATGAAATACAAATATATAGCATACAGCTTTTGCCGCTTAACAAAATTAGGTTACAATATCTTAGAGAAAACCCTAAGATCTACAATGTACACAAATAACCTAGATCTAGAAATTGCATAGAGATCATCATCGCAATTAATGAATATATCTATAATAATTGATCCTCAATCTTGGAAAAATGTTTTGTGATTCTGTTGTAACCGTTTGCATAGATAAATGTGCCATTATTGATTACTATGCCATTTTTTGTGATGTTCGGTAAACACTGTATATACTGCTTAGTAATTACACTGGTGCTTAGTGTCCAGTCTACTCATTGTTTACTATCTCTTGGTATCTGTGTACACTGCTGCTCAGTAAAAATGCTCAGTTCTTGGCATAAAGACTTAACCAACTAGCTTGAAGTGCTTTCTTTTACCGACTAGAGTAATATGGGTAACCGACCGATGTCTTTGATACTAATGACAATCTTTAATGCTCAAATAGAGATAACAGTTTCTACTATTAGATCATACATTAATACACTTACTATTTTGACAACAATAACATTGCATGATTCCTGAGCTCAAATTCAAAATAGTAAGTGCATTATTTTAATAATAACAAAAGTTCAATAATGATTTTAGATGTTAACTGTGACAATCTCTTGGTTTCAAGTGATGCAGAAGGAGACGCCTAGTTCAATATGCAATCTCAATTCATATACATAGGATATTAGGTGGAGCTGAAAGACACAACATGGTTGCATTTTTTATAGAGGTCTTTAATTATGTATTTTAAGTTATAGACCATCGTGAATATTGTAATTTTGACCTATTAAAAAAATTTAAACATGCTATTATTTTTTAGCTCCACCTACTATCCGTACATATTCTACTTGTGTTTCACGCGCATTCTCGATTCAGAGTGGGAAAACCTTATTTTCGATGTGAGGGAGAGAAGCCAAACACATAAAGAACATGCAAATAAACACAATAGCTACAAAACATAAATGTAGGTATTGCAACAGCTAAGAAACATAAATTTAGGCATCAGGGTCACAATTTTTTGGAGACACAACATAATTCAATGCTACACCCAAAGGATGCAACACAACCACTACTCTTGCAGTTCTAAGTTGACACTATGGGATCCAAAAACCATATAGAGATTCCTTATCTTTGGTTTTTGGATCCCGCAGTGTCAACTTAGAACTACAAGAGTAGTGGTTGTGTTGCATCATCTGGGTATAGCATTCAATTATGTTGTGTCTCCAAACAATTGTGACCATGATGCCTACATTTATGTTTCTCATTTGTTGTGTCCCAGGACCCTTTATGACCCTTTATGATCCCTAATAATACATCTTAGAGGTCTTAAAGTGTTGTAAAGGGTCATAAGAGGATCCTAGGAGGGGTCAGATGAGCTTCCACCTTCACGTGGTTGGCCCTGTTAAGTAGAGAATGTTAAAATATTCTTGAAACAAAGAGAAGCTCAATAATTTAAGATCTCAATCCATGTACAACAAATATATATTTCTTTTTAAAAAATAGTGTGAGTTGTCGCAATTATGACAGAAACTATAGAATAACCGATGGAAAAACTAAAAGCGACGGCTATTTTTTGGAAACATCAATCACATCAAGGAGAAATGATCACTTCAGCTCACCTCAAGAAGTCTTGACCCAAGATCAAGTCATATCGATTCTTCTCAATGGATACCAAATCAACAAATCTCTGCCAAGAACCCAGTCACAAAGAAACACCACAGATCGCATCATGAACCCACTGTGAAGAGGTGTCCAATGTCTCATAAGTTGAATTAAATGACCTACTTTCTATAATCCAAGTCTCTCAGCTCAGTTCACCAATAAGAAGACTTCTGCCAAGTCATCATGGACACCATAGTGATCTACGAATCTCTAATGTGCAAGTTCTATAAGTCACTTTCTCGACATCATATCTAACTCATTTGAAACTATGGCAAAAATGGTAGATGATCCCAATGATCCGTCACAACCTGATCTCAACAAAAACACAAAGAGTAGCTCAATTTTGTCTTCAAGCCGATCAATGCACAGTCTACTCAAACTCCAAGTCAAGTCATTACTACACTCCATAGGAACAAAGCACATCCAATTCAAACCAAAGAAGTCAAGAAGTCACTCAAATCAGATCTGAATGCAATCAGGTCCGCATATATCCCATGAACACATCAGGAAGAATGAATCTCTGATCACTACACTAGCTTCTTGTGCTGGAGCAATCATTGTCACAAATCTTGATTCGGTCAGATCCATTCCAAATCCAAGTCTCTCAACTTGACTCAATAATCCATGAGCTGCTATTGAATCTACTGCAAAGTCATCTCTGAATGACATAACCAAATCATGAATAGGAATAAAATACCTTGACTCACCAAACCACCTTGCAAGTAGATCAAGATCTGAAAGTAATGCAACCAGTTGGAACTAGATCTGCAAGAACATTCTGAATTGATACCAACTTGATCAACAAATATATATATTTTAAAAAAATAAAATAATTTTCATTGCAACTATGGTAGCCATACAACAGTGACGGGTATCTATCGAAAACATCTGATAGCCATTTGTCACATGTACAACATCGATGTTGGTAAAAAACTATAAATAATGGATATCCATCACAATCTTTCGATGGGTATCCATTGCATGTACAACATTAATGTCATTAAAAAACTACAAATGATGGATATCCATCATAAACTTCCAATGAATATCTATCACATGAATAGCATCTCAGTCGACAAACAAACTACAAACGATGGTGGCCCGTCAGAAGATTATGACAGGTCATTGTCATTTGTGGTTTTTTGTGATGGATGGCCGTCATAATTACGACGCCCACAAATAGGTCCGATGGTATGTTTGCCATGTTGGCATCCCCTTTTTTCAACGACCATAGTCATCATAATTACGATGCCAATTGAAGCCATCATTTTGTTCGACTGTAAAACTGTGATGGCAGGTGGTGTCACTTAATCAATGGTATATTGTCAGAATTTTGATAGTCGGTCGTCAAAAAAAGGTCTCAAATGTACTGGTGATAGGATAAGGTGAGCAATGAGCCCTATAAAGAAAAGAAAGGTGAAATAAAGGAAAAATTTCTTTTGGCTTTTCAACTTGACTCAATTCATGTTCAAAATCATGAAAAATCCATGGATTGATAGCCTCCTACATGACTAATAGTTCATTAAAACATCATAATAATAGCCATTAGCAAAAATAAAAATGAAATTTAAGGAAGAAGAGTCCAGGATTAATGGCTAAGTAATTTTCACATCTTTATTAATCACCATGACTACCAGGTATTTAAGATTCAAAAAGAGAGTCTGCACATCTCTTATTCAAAACATATCATGTCATAATACACCAAAGAAAACCCATGATAAGGCTCATTATCCTCTATTGTCTATTTGTGTCATTCATAGAGAATGGGGTATCCTCACCTCATCTCACCTTCTTTGAATGATACAGGGTCAAAATATATTGTTGAGCTTTTGAAATACCCTTTCAAAGTTGAATTATGTGCAATTATGGCTTTCATGTTACCATCTTTAATTTCCAACAATGGAAATTTTGTTTTGAATCATTGAGGATCAACCTCTCTTGTTATTATCTATGTAGTTCTTGTGCCGCATCTAAATATTATTGGCTTCTATAATCTCAGTAATCTTATGGATTTAGTCATTCATATGTGCTAATAAATCCAACTTAATAGTAGTGTGACTCCGACACTTGATTCTCCCTCATTTCTACATGTGAAAATTATTATACAAATGCAACACCATGCATAGGCCCTATACATAGGAAGTGTCTATATAGTACTAAAGATTCATCTTTGGTCATGTTTATTAATTGATTAAAAATTAAAATTATTTTATTTATTTTTAAATTAATTAATAAATATGACAAAAGTTCATCCTGGGTGTTGCATAGACAATCTCCCAAATTTATACTATGTGGTGCTCCTCCATATCTTGTATCATATGAATTAGACCATAAGCGGTGGAGGATCCATTGGCAACAACAAAACAATAAAGATAAGAAAAATCTGCATGTGCTTGCAAGTATATTCCCCATCATAATATTTGAGAGTGGCATCATATGTCCTTGTACATGATTGTTTTAATGCAGGGATACGGAGGAGTCATGTTTGAAGATCAGTGGTTGATGGAGTTTGTTGATTGATGGAGAGTTTGTCTTAGCACCAGTCACTTGAAAATTATTTTCCCTTAAGAATAAATGCATTAGATAATGGAATATGTATTTTTGTATCCATAATGATGTGTTAGAACCCTTGGATTGATTTGGAGATGGTTGTGAAGTTCATTTTGAGTAGACCCTAGTTGTGTGACCCTAGAAAAAAGGGTTTGGTGGCTAGATGAATGGATAGATGGTGAAGCCTTATAAACTTGTAAATATGGTGTTTTGAAGCCTTATGAAGTACTTTTTCATGCTTTGGGGTGCAAGGAGTAAGTGCATTTACAAGATGCTTTGTAAATGGGGTTCAATTAGGCCTATTTAGTGACTACTAGGTTGTTGGATCTACTAGATAGTCCAAAGGATTATAATTTGAGACTTGGGGAGGATTTAGAGAATCCAAAAGGGTATTTGAAACACTAATTATTTTCTATAGTTGTTTGGGAAGATTGGGATAAAAAGTCAAATTGGTGACTGGTGAACGCTACAAGCCTAAAGGGCTAGTGGTGTGAGTTGTGTGAGAGATCAATTAACCAGACTTGGTGGGTTAATGAAACATGGTATATAGACCATGATAAGATGTTATATGAAGTTAGAACAAAGTTGGATGACCTATTTTAAGATTTGATGACTTGGAGGCTCTAGGTGCATTGGGAGAAGGCCTAGATTGGGATCCTTGACTGGATGTATGGTGTCAAAGAGAAGTTGGGATAAGAGGTTAGAGGAAGTGATTTTATTCAAAATGTCTAAGGTGTTGGTTGTCTAAAGTCAAAGCACTCTATTTTACCCTTGAGTTGATACTAACTCCTTGAGTGAGTTCCAATACACTTGTAGAATCTTCAAGTTGAGTTAGGTTCCCTTAGGGGATAGTAGAGGGCTCAGCATCACAAAGCTCTTAAATATACTAGTATTAGCCACCCAAAATATGTGCAATATAGATGCCACATTTGAAATTTGAAAGCACTTTTACATGCAAAAATAGCATAAGGATGACTCACTAATGCAATGAAAATAACTTCCTAGTACATGCCATTAAAATCCCACTAGAAAATATCCTTGCAAACACTTTTAATTCTAAAAAGAAATCAGAGTTTTGTTTCACTCAATTGAAAGTAAAAAATGAGATGGAATTCCTAGAGCAGGGCCCCAAAAATTATTTACATTTGAATAATATATTGGATGTGACATGTGTTCAGAGTGGTTGCACATTCATACCTTTAAATTTTCCAAGATCTGAATAATAAAATGTGTATGATATAATACTATGAACTTAGGGGAATGAATAATTTCATAAATCACATCTCATTAAAAATGAGGTGACATAACAAGAGGATGATGTCAGTGGTAGAACAACCCTTCAAATATAAATTATGACATGGGAGTGATGAGCGGTAACCTTATTTTATATGTGACAAAATAAATATTTATTCCATGTCACCAATAATTGCCATCAATGTTTATTTGAATGTGTGCATACCTATCAACTAGCTTGTTTTCCTAGGAGTGGGTTAAAGTATTGATGCTAATAAGGAGGAAACCATGAGAGATTAGGATGAAGATATGGTAAATGAACATGGTTACCGCAAATACCCTCTTTGTCACATGTATTGGAAGTTTTTAGGATTCTACCACTAAATCGTAAAACCTTAACACAATGTACTCTTACATGACATACCAGTCAGCCAATTGTATTTAACTTCCAAGTTGAATGCAATCTCTACAAGAAATAGACAATCTAGGCATTGGAGTGCCTATAATTTTATGATACATTGGTGCCAAAAAGAAGTCTACAAAATTATTGTAGTTCCTTCAGTTATCAATCATCCTTATCTCAGGTGTCTATTATGTATGCACCCTAAAATGGTTGCTTGGACTTTGGGCCCCCATTCAGCAATTTATCAAATCCCTGAATCAATATTTTCAAAAATCGGCATTTTTCAAATTATATCAATTTCCTTGATCAAATCCTATTTTATCATTTTTGATTATTTTCCTTGGGCTAATCATTTTATCCTAAAGTCTTTATTTATTTAAAAGGAATTGCCTCCCCTTTTAATAAATAAAAAGCCCCCGCCTTTCCTCTTATCCTAAGTTGCACAAATAAAGCATTATTCTTATTTTATAAAAAGAAGAAAAACATTTTTTGTCTCATGTGGACACAAAATTCAACTCTTATTTTCTCATTGGAGGATATTTGTGCACATGGATTTCTCCTCTTTCAAGCTCCACCCTTGATTAAATCTTTTGCCTCTTAATCTCCATGGTCCATTCCTTTTCAATTCCTTTAAAAGGAGAGCTCTTTTCTCATTCTTAGATCCCAACTTTTTATGCTAATCTTATGCTATAGGATTTCTTAGAGACTTTGGAGGTTTGGAAATCATTCTTGCATCATAGCTTTCATGACATCTAGCTTAGTTTCTTTTATGCTTTAGATTATCTCACATAGCTTAATTAGTAAGGTTTTATAACACTTCTATCTTTCATTTTCATAGCTTAGCTTGCATCTTCATTTCTAGCATAGTTGCATTTCATTCTCATCTTGATTCTTGAGGATATTGTCATTCTTTCCCTTGTCTCTTTGAATCTTCCATTGTGTGGTTTACTAGCAAGGTTGCATGCTTCAATAGCTCTAGCTGAGAGCACCATCAACATCCTTGTGACTCCATGCCTAGGGAGCTCTAGGTCACCTTCCCAAGGTTTCCCATTCATGGATTCTCTTGGAAGTAATGACTTAGAGAAGTGCACTATTTAGTGTGTACATTTTTGGTGCCCACCGTGGGGTAGAACATTCTTGTTTTATCCTTCTTTTTATGCATTTTCATCATTTTTTTCCTCAATATTTGCTTGTTGTTTCGTCAGAATTTTCTCTCTAGTTTTTTTTGACAGAATTATCATGCGATAGTTTTCCAGTGTCGTACGATATTTTCTTCTATATCAGTGCAATATTTTACCAGTTATAATATTGCACGCTTTGGTAGATTATATCACACTCTTTTTCTATTCTCTGTCACACGCAGGTATTAGGAATTATCGCACGGAGATATATTATCACACCAGTACAGAACGAAGTATCACATGACTGTTTCTCTAACAGAAATATTGCCTGGACTTGGAAGTGATTGTTTTTAGCTCTTTTTTTAATCTTGCAAGTTTCAGGTTTTCTGTTATCTTTTTAAAAATTTTAGCTTTTTCAAAATCTGTGCCACTCCACAAAACTGACACCCATTTTTGAGAAATTTTTGCATACGGTATTGAAAATTGAAGTGTGATATATCGTTGGAAAGCTCTTTTTGAGCCTAAGCCAACCATGCTAGTTTCATTTTCAAATTTTGCCATTTGATCAGCTATTTTACTTGCAAATTATTTGATTTTTGATGTGCTAACCATTGTGGGGCTAACAAGTTGTGCTTGTAGGTGCCTTCATTGCTTGAAATATTTTCTTAAAAGAATGCATGTCAAAGCTCCAAATGCAAAAGGGCTACTAATTATTTTTGCAGGGCTGCCCAATGCATAAAAACCAATCAAGTGCTTGTTTAATTGCTTTCTTTTGAGTGTAGCATATACTAGTTTCATTTCTTAGGCACTTAATATCTTGTTGTAGGGATCTTTGGGTGGTAGGAGAAGTATGCTCTTCACCTTGAGGTGAACCAAAAAATCTTGACCCATCTTTAATGTTGGATTAATTGTGTGTTGTCTTTGATGTCACACTAATGTCACAATATTTATCAAGCTCAGTCGATCAGAAAAGTAGTTCACAATATTTACCGAGCTCAATCGGTCAACAAAGTAGTTCACAGTATTTATCGAGCTCAGTCAGTTAGTAGGCAATTTTCAGTGTCTACTATGATATCTTGGGTGTCAAAGAAAAGTATGGCAGAAAATAGTGTTAACCGAGCTTCCTCGGTTAATGAAGGAAAGTTAGTGTTTACCAAGCTCACTCGATCTCCAAAGGATGTTGCAGAATTCACAGTGCTTACCGAGTTCTCTCGGTCACCAAAGGAAATCTTTTCAGATTAATGTTTACCAAGCAAGGTTGGCCCAATAAAGGATTTTGTTAATTTGAGAAATAAAGTTTGATTATTCCAGCCAACTGTTGTGATGACTAGTAATGTTATTAGTGCCGACTTGACAATCTGAATGGTCAATCCCAATGGTATATATAGAAGGTCAAGTTGTGAATTAAAAATGTGGAAGTAAAAAAAAAGAAGGAAAGTGTGAGTGAATTTTGAAGGATGATTAGATATCCTTGAGGAGCAGCAGAGATATATTTTGATCAGGAAGGATCTAGTGAAGCAGAATAGAGATCTGTAATCAACAATTAAGTTGCATCATTATTCAGGTCATTTCATTGTTACTTTCTTACCATTGTAGTAGTAATTTCAAAATCTCCTAACCGAGCTGGTTTAACAGCCATTTTATAAATCCTTTAACAAGGTGATAGTTCTATTGAATTGTTTCAAGACCTCTTACAAGGCCACTTCTAACAGGGTGATTAAATCCTCTAACAAGGTCACACCTAACAGTGTGTTTTGTAACCTTTTACTGGGTTGGCTCTTAACAGGGCATCACTTCAGAAGAGTGAAAAATAGTAACTAGTTACATTGGTGGTTTTTCCCATATTGGGTTTCCATGTTAAATCTAGTGTCTCTTGTGTTCATGTTATTTTCTTTATTCATGTATGTTAATCACTAATGAATGCTTAAGAACAGTTATAATTAATACTCACTGCAATAACCAAGTTTCAACATTTCTCTGTATGTTTGTCAAACAACAGCAGAAAATGATTTAATAAAACATCTAAGGGATCTATGGAAAGAAAATTTATGGTTAACTGATTCACCCCCCCTCTCAGTTACTTCATCTATATTTCCAACAATTGGTATCAGAGCTTTTGGTGCTTGCAGGAAGGGTTTCAAGGACCTAAGCTAAAGATCAAGATGTCTTACAAGAGAGAAATCCCAAGGCTTAACAGAGATAAATTTTTAGCATGGCAAGGTCTCATGAGACTTCATCTGGCTTCCATTGGTGACTCAGGATGCAAATATATTGATCAAGAATATACAGTTCCTACTGGCACATTAACTATTGAAGACATTGCAAAGAAAAAGAACCATAACACCATGATGATAGATATTGCATTAGCTCTTAGCTATGAAGAATTTGATGAGATCAAAGACTGCACCACTTCTTATGAAATGTGGAACAAGCTGAAGAAAATTTATGGTGGTGATGACAATGTGAAGAGAGCCAAAGCAGAAAGCCTAAGAGGACAATTTGATCAGATGAAGATGAAAGAAGATGAAAACATTGCAAAATATGTTGAAAGAATCAAGGTGAGTGTTAGTGCAATCAGAGCTTCTAGAGGAAAAATTGATGATGAAACTATTATAAGTAAGGTTCTTAGAACATTGCTTCCTATCTATGCAATAAGAGTATCTGCTATTCAAGAAAGAAGATGTGAACAAAATCACAATATAACTTTGGATGCCTTAGTTGGAAGATTGACAGCTTTTGAATTGGATAACTATGACAACTATGTTCCAACTTCTAAAAATATTGAATCAGCATTTGAGGCCAAACTTTCACTTAAGAAGGGCAAGAAAATCCAGTCAAAAAGTGAAGAAGAATCAGAGGAAAGTTCAGATAGTGATCTTGAAGTTATTAAAGCATTACTTGCAAAGAAATATACTAGAGGTAGAGGTAAATACAAAGGTAAAACTCCTTTAATCTGTTTCTCATGTGAAGAAATTGGTCATATTGTAGCTAGATGCCCAAACAAGAAAAGCAAGGATGAGAAGAAAGGTCACAAGTACTATGGCAAGAAGAATTTCAAGTCATTCATGGATAAAGGTAAGAAAACATGTTTTTTGGCTAAGGATACTGATGATAGTGAAGAAGAAATTGTCTTCATTGTTGTAAAAGATGAATTTGATGATGATGAGATGGCACGTATCTCCCATATAAGCAAAAATGATACATGGATTATAGACAATGGATGCTCACATCATATGACTGGTGACAGAACAAAGTTTGAACACCTTGAAGACTATGATGGTGGTAATGTAAGGTTTGGAAACAATGAACCTTGTTGTATAAAAGGAAGAGGATGAATTTCATTAACCAAAGAACTTATATGTGATAATGCATATTGGGTTGAAGGACTAAAGCATAATCTTCTAAGTGTAGCATAGCTAATCAACATTGGATTCAAGGTTGAATTCATGAATGGCAAAGCAAGACTGCTGGATGACAAAGGAAAACTGATTGGTTCAGGCAAACAAACCAAAGGTAACCTATTTTATCTTGATCTTGGTGAATGCTCATGTTTTATTGCTCAAATTGAAGAAAGTTGGTTATGGCACAAAAGGTTATGTCATGTAAATTTTGATAATATGGTGAAAATAAGAAAATTCAAGAAAGTAAGAGGTATTTCTACTTTGAAGAAACCTAATGTTGCTCTATGCAAGAATTGTTAGATTGGTAAAATGGGAAAGACTAGTTTTAAAAGTAAAAACTATCAGTCTGAAGATATTTTGGATATTGTGCATACTGATTTATGTGGACCTATTGGAATTGAAAGCTATACTAGAGAAAAAAAATATATTCTCTTTGTTGATGATTACTCTAGAATGATGGCTTTTATGTATTTAAGAGAAAAATCAGAGGCATTTGAGAAATTCAAATGGTATCTGGCAAGAGTAGAAAAGGAAATAGGAAAAAGAATGAAGTTCTTAAGATCAGACAGAGGTGGTGAATTCATCTCCCATGAATTCAATAATTTTTGCAGTGAAAGAGGAATCAAAAGATAGGTATCAGCCCCAAGAACTCCTGAGTAGAATGGAATAGCTGAAAGAAGGAATAGATCTATCATGGATTGTGCAAGGACTCTAATGATTGAAAAGAACATTGCTATGAAATACTGGAAGGAAGCTATTAGCACTGCAGTTCATACCTTGAACTGAGTATAGTTGAGGAAAGACACATTCAAAACTCCTTATGAGTTATGGTATGGCTATAAACCCAATGTAAGTTACCTAAAAGTATTTGGTAGTAAATGTTACATCTTTAAAGAATCTAGAAAAGGAAAATTTGATGTAAAAAGTGATGAAGGAATATTTTTGGGATATTCTTGCAAAAGTAAAGCATATAGATGTCTGAATTTGTCTACTCACAAAATCATAGAAAGTGCACATGTGAAAGTTGATGAGTTTGCAGAAAAGACTGAAGAAGAAAGAAAAAAGGAACCAGAGGATTACAAAAGATTTGTTTACATTGAGCCTGATACATTTCTAGACACATCTATCAATAAGGAAACTGCATCTACGAAGCCCAATACAGTAACTGAGTCGCAAGAAGAAATTCAAACCGAGTCACAAGAAACCGAGTCTCAGTCTGAAGCTACCGAGCGAATATCTATCAAGCCCAAGCAAACTAAACTTGAAGATGAAATTCAAGAAGATGACAATGTAACTCATTCAAGAACCAAGGAACCTGTATTGGCCAAGTATGTCAGGAAGCATCATACACCAGATCAAATTATTGGAAACAAATCAGATGGTACTATGACAAGAAGTAAACTGAAAGGTACATGTTTACTTGCTGACTTTGAACCTAAAAATGTTAAAAATGCATTGAAAAATGAAAGTTGGATTGAGGCTATGAATGAAGAAATAGAACAAATAGAGAAAAACAAGACATGGACTCTTGTACCTAGGCCTAAAGACAAAAATGTAATTGGAACAAAATGGGTATTCAGGAACAAGTTGAATGAAGATGGTCAAGTATCTAGAAACAAAGCTAGATTAGTGTGTAAAGGGTATTCTCAAGAAGAAGGTATAGATTATGGACAGACTTTTTCTCCTGTTGCAAGATTAGAAGGTATAAGAACTCTACTTGCATATGCAACACATAAAAGATTTAAGGTATATCAAATAGATGTAAAATCTACATTTCTCAATGGTATTCTTGATGAAGAAGTCTACATTGAGCAACCTAAAGGTTTTGTTGATCCAGACAAAAAGGATATGGTCTGCAAGTTACACAAAGCATTGTATGGTCTGAAACAAGCCCCTAGAGCATGGTATGAAAGATTACATAACTATCTTATTCAGATTGGTTTCAAAAGAGCTAATGATAACAGTAGTTTGTACATCAAGGAAGGACTAGATAACAGAATTGTTTTGGCAGAAATAGTTGTGGATGATATTGTGTTTACAGGTAATGATGATTAGTGCAAAGCATTTTCAGAGCAAATGAACAAAGAATTTGAAATGTCTATGTTTGGTCAGATGAAGTTTTTTGTTGGTCTTCAAATTCAGCAGCTCAAGAATGGTATCTACATTACTGAGTCTAAATACATCAAGGAAATACTTAAGAAGTTTGGTATGGAAGATGCAAAACTAGTTGGTACCCCCATGTGTACTGGACTGAAGCTTACCAAAAATGATGATTCAAAAGAAGTAGATCAGACCTTATACAAATTAATGATTGGAAAATTACAGTATGTAGTTCATACAAGGCCTGATATTGCCTTAGCAGTTGGTATAGTAGCAAGATTCTCAGCAAAACCAAGAGAAAATCATATGATGGCAATCAAAAGAATCTTGAGATACTTGAAAGGAACTGAAGATTATGGCATGTGGTATAAATTTGGATGCAATCTGGACTTAAAAGTGTTTACTGATGCTGATTGGGTAGGAAACATTGATGATAGAAAAAGTACAAGTGGTGGAGCATTCTTTCTTGGCAAGAGGTTGGTATCTTGGACTAGTAAAAAGCAAAATTGCACATCCCAATCCATAGTAGAAGCAGAATATGTTGCTGCAGTAGTAAACTGCTCTAATATTGTTTGGTTCAAATAGTTATTGGAAGGCATGAAGGTTGAGATCAAAGAACCAGTTGTTATATTTTGTGATAATACAAGTGCAATAAATATTTCAAAGAATCCAGTAATGCATTCCAAAACCAAACACATTGCTATAAACTATCACTTTGTCAGAGAATTGGTGCAGGACAAGGAAATCAGATTGGAATATATTCATACAAAAGAACAAATTGTAGATATATTCACCAAGCCACTACCTAAGGATGCATTATTGTATCTAAGAGGTAAGTTAGGGGTCATTCCCCTATCTGAGGCTCACTAAATGAAGTTTTAGTGATGCATCAACCAGAGCATATTAAAGATTAGTCAGTTGATGCAGCTTAGTCAAGGAATCATTGCATATGAATCAGTATTCAAGGTACATTGCTATTCACCTAGTATGTGTTGTCTTTGGCATGTGTTGTCAAAGAGGGAGAGTTTGTTGTCATATTTCAAGAAATCTCTTTAGATTTCTAAGAGGGAGAGTTTTCTTGGAGAGTTTTCAGTCAGAAAGAGAAGTTTGCTAACAGAGGGAGTTCTCATAGATGAGAATCAGAATGAAGCTAAGGATATGTTCCTTACTCTATATTTTCTATGAAATTTCATTGTGCTATGACATATTGTGTTGCCATCAATGCCAAAGAGGGAGATTGTTGGATTAATTATGTGTTGTCTTTGATGTCACACTAATGTCACAGTATTTATCAAGCTCAATCGGTTAGCAAAGAAGTTCATAGTATTTACCGAGCTCAGTCAGTTAGTAAAGCAGTTCACAGTATTTACTAAACTCAATCGGTTAGCAGGCAGTTTTCAATGTCTACCATGATATCTCAAGTGTCAAAGAAAAGTATGGCAGAAAATAGTGTTAATCGAGCTTCCTCGGTTAACGAAGGAAAGTTAGTATTTACCGAGTTCACTCGGTCTCCAAAGGATGTTGCAGAATTCACAGTGCTTACTGAGTTCTCTCGGTCACCAAAGGAAATCTTTTCAGATTAATGTTTACCGAGCAAGGTCAGCCCAGTAAAGGATTTTGTTAATTTGAGAAATAAAGTTTGATTATTCTAGCTGACTGTTGTGATGACTAGTAATGTTATTAGTGCTGACTTGATAATCTGAATGGTCAATCCAAATGGTATATATAGAAGGTCAAGTTGTGAATTAAAAGTGTGGAAGTAAAAAAAAGAAGGAAAGTGTGAGCGAATTTTGAAGGATGATTAGATATCCTTGAGGAGTAGCAGAGATATATTTTGATTAGGAAGGAGCTAGTGAAGTAGAATAGAGATCTGTAATCAGCAATTAAGTTGCATCATTATTCAGGTCATTTCATTGTTACTTTCTTACCATTGTAGCAGTAATTTCAAAATCTCCTAACCGAGTTGGTTTAACAGCATTTTTATAAATCCTTTAACAAGGTGACAATTCTATTGAATTGTTTCAAGACCTCTTACAAGGCCACTCCTAACAAGGTGATTAAATCCTCTAACAAGGTCACACCTAACAGTGTGTTTTGTAACCTTTTACTGGGTTGGCTCCTAACAGGGCATCACTTTAGAAGAGTGAAAAATAGTAACTAGTTACATTGGTGGTTTTTCCCATATTGGGTTTCCATGTTAAATTTGGTGTCTCTTGTGTTCATGTTATTTTCTTTATTCATGTATGTTAATCACTGATGAATGCTTAAGAATAGTTATAATTAATACTCACTGCAATAACCAAGTTTCAGCATTTCTCTGTATGTTTTCCGAACAACAGCAGCAAATGATTTAATAAAACATCTAAGGGATCTGTGGAAAGAAAAATTATGGTTAACTGATTCAATCCCCCTCTCAGTTACTTCATCTATATTTCCAACACTTTAGATTTTGAAAGCAAGAGGGTAATTGAACCTTTCCTTGGTGTGTTTGGGAGATATTTTTGAGCTAGGAGATTATGCTCTTCACCCTTGAGGTGAAACAAAAATCTTGACACTCAAAGGTTGATCCACTCTTTGTTTAGTTTTAGAATCCTTTAGCGGGCCTGCTCTTGAGCAATCAAGAGGAATGACACAAGTGGGGACAAGCTAATACCAAGCTATTCCAACCCACTATAATCTCAAGGCTATCAAGGACACAAAACCTGAGTAGACGTAGTACTTGTCTTCGCTTAATGTGAGTACTTGTGGGATTGTAACCATGAGGAAAATGTTGAGCAAGAATGCTTAAGGTACTCTTGTGACCATGAGGTCTGTTACTTGCCACAAGGTAAGGAGTCCCTTTGTGGAGAAAGAGGGGTATTATGAACGGAAGCCCTTACTAAGCACCATAGATAGAAGCTACCCTATTTTGCCACTTAACATCTTGGTGCAAGGATTGATCCTAGTGGAATAACCTGGATCACCCCAAGATTACTCACCATCTATTTTCCTTTGGTTGTGTCATTGGCACTTCCATGACAAAGCCAATATCTATTGTGGGTAACCACTTTGTGTGAGGTGATGGAGCATCAAGTGTGGGCCAAGTTGTTAAGTATTGAGCCATTGTCTTTTTAGGCTAGTAAGTGCTTGAAGTGTTCTTGTTGTGATATACCCATGTAAACATTCTCAAATATCAAACATCATAGTAGCATTCATAGGATTTTATTGCTTTGATATCACAGTTGCTTGTCTTGGCAAGGTTGCTTTTTCCCTTGTGCAAGTGTTTTATGACATGTTTGATCACCTACTGTTTGCAAACCTGTCTATTTATTATTGTCACTGTGTTTGAAATCAAAAAATCCAACCATCAAACTAAAACATTGACCAAATTGCCTTTAATACTAAAATTTTTACATTCATTGGTCAAAGATTGTATGATCCTAAAATACCATCACACATTGTACTGAGATTTATCATGTGATAGTTCGTTGCTACACAACTATCGCACCACTTGCCTGGAAAACATCGCACAAGCTTCCTGGAAACTGTTGCACCATAATGTGCAAAACATCATCCTACTACATTGTATCATCCTGTTGCTCTGAGAACTATCACATAGGTCATTTTGCTATCTCATTGTTGTCTTTCATTCAAAACTAATTTGTCTCATCTTCCAGTCTTCCTTGGTTGGTCTAGGTCGGATCTTAGGTACTGTGACATGTTGCTCAATATCCAAATGAACTCAAATGGTATCAATTTGCACAAAATGACTCTTGGTCTTCTTTCTTCCACATCTCCCATGTCTTCCTAGTCTCTCATTTTCTTCTTCCTTCATGCTTCTTCCTCTTCTTCATAAACTCTATGATGCCCAAAATAATCGAGCAAAAATACAACCAATCGGGCAAAAACACAACCACAATTTTTTATAAAAAAAATACATAATAAGATAGGTTTATCCCTATAAACAAAAATGATATCTATTAAGTTAGTATTGCACAATTAACTTCATAACGGTCCCTAAATCAATTCGGTTATACATTAGGAATTGAATCCAATAAAAAAAAAATCTACATATATTAATTTATTTAACTATCACATTTAGGCACAGGAGGTTAATTAATCTTTTAAAAGATTAATTATATAACTCAATATTATTGATTTAAATTGATTAACCTCTTAGATTTTACTGTATAATTTACACTCAATTATTAATTAATTTTAATGCCATAATTATAAAATGCAAACAAAATACTAATGGTTAGCATATAAAATATAAAATATTAGCATAGTTAATTCAAACTTACCATTTAAAATGCAACCAAAATACTAATGGTTTAATAAATCCTAAAATAGCATGAGGAATATAAAATAATAAAAGAGACTCCCCAAAACCTAATTCAAAATTAGGGTTGGGGGTCACCTTAAAACGTATCCAAACCCAAATTTTCCTCATAATTCCTTTTTCTTCTCTATCTTCTTGGTTGCAGGTCTAAAGAAGGATGTGGGAGAGTTGCATACACTGAGCCTCTCTCCAGACTAAGAAAGCATGAGAAAGCACGAGATCTCTTATCTCATGAGAGATTTTCCTCTTTCTAATCTGGACAGTCACTTACTGTAGTGATCAAGAAGTGGGTAACCCCTCATTGTTAAGCATCTGATCTTTGATGCAAAGGATTCAGATATGTTTACACAGATCAATTACATCTTGTTGATATAACATATGCCTTTTTCAATATGACAAATGTTATTGAATCTCTTTTTTTTGTTAAGGTCGTACCAGTATATGTTTACATATATTTTGCATTATTGTTTGAGTACAATTTTGTTTATAAAAATAGAGTATTCATTGGGCACTTGGAAGGGTTTGAAACCCTATTGAAAATGTCGCACCAGTTGAAGACCCATGAATCGCATTATATACTGATTTTAATACGTTGTTTTGGTAATGAAAATGGGCTATCATATCGAAAACCCCACCGCTCGCTGCTCACTAGAAACATGGCCTGTCACAGCAATGGTCACTGTCATGGCTCTAAACCACGATAGTGCTTCGGCACTATTGTGACTTAGAGTCATGGCAGTGCTGGTAGGCATTCATAGCACCGAGAAAAAAATGACAAGGGTTTCGACCCTCATTTGCATATCGATCAATGTTATTTCTTGAATGGATGTTAGATTTTATTAAAATGGCATAATATATTATCATATGTTATATGCTATACGATATTAATCATATAGCATATAATATATGCTATTGTATTGAAAGATTTCACTGGTATTACGTTAGGTTAACAGGATGCTATTTAATATATGCTATACGATATATATATCGTATAGTATATATTATTTAATAACATAAACAAAGTAAATCATATCATTGTTTATTATATACTATACGGTATATATATCGTATAGTATATACTATATAATAATGAACACATGACATATTATATTATTATTTATTATATACTATACAGTGTATATCGTATGGTATATACTATTTAATAAAAATCACATGATATAATCTATTATTATTTATTATATGATATATGGTATCTCTCGTATAGTATATTATATATAATAATAGATATTATACTATCATCAGTAATACGATGGTGATATGATATGAAATTATTTATTATTTACTATACAAAATCTATTGTATAGTACGTAATATATAATTATTACATTATAAATAGTTATGTTTCATTTAATGAATACGCTGAATAATATCATGATGTATATATACTATGTATTATACATTCTTGTTATGTATAACATATAGCATGTATACGATGTATCTTCCCATTTAATGTTACAGGTTTGCTAACAGTTAATGTGTACATTATATTTTCCATTTAATGTTACAGGTCTGCTAGCAGTTCAAAGTTGTGGAATAAATACACTCCCTATTTAAAAGGGTATAACGTTACGCAAGTAATGATACACATATTTTTTATGTAACATGTAACATGTATATGTATATTGTAAACATCATACTAGCATGGTAACACTAGGTTTGTTTACACCAGTACTGGTATCATTCTATTTATTGTCATAGTTATGTATACAGGTTAGCCACATGCTAAATCGTCATTTACTTTCTATAACCATTGGGTTATTGGGTACACATTAAAATAGGTTTACATGTAAGTTTGAATACAGAAGAGAGCTAGTATAGTTCTGAAACAGTCTAATGTAATATCATTTAGATCAACTTTATACATTTATGAATTTATCTGTTTCTAAATTAACTGTTTCAGTTGCCAGTTTGTGAGCATATATTGAAGTGAAATACAAATCTTTAGCTTTAATATTGATTATGTATATTTCATTCAACTACAGCATATGAGCTCAAAAGTTTCTTTTTTCAACTTTAATAGAAGTTAATGAACATGTTGAAAAATTATAAGTTTCCAAACAAATTTAATCATACTGTTCCATTGTAAGGAAATTCTTGCAATAAATTTGATTAACAATTCCGAATATAGGATCTTTTTGAAAAAAAATTTACAAATGCAAATAAAACAGAATACATAGAAATAACCTAAGAATTCTTTTAACAACATTTGAATCACATAACATAGGTACTTAATCTTAGCTTTTCCAAAACAAGGAAATCTAATAAATGAAATAACTTAGAATATGATTTATATACTTATCTGTTCTTAGTATCTTACAATAATACAAATACTCAGAATTGATATAATAAGCAATTCCCAAATGCAGTTCTTTTCAACTTCTTTAGAGCACTAAAATAGAACTAACAATCTCAGTCCGGGACAAAACTAACTGACATTTATACAAAGAACAAAATTTAACATTTAGATAATAAATACAGACTTTAGGACTGATCCAAGAGATCAATAAAATGGACATAAACTACAAGAATAACTACTGGAATAATCAATCAAATTTCTAGCTCATAAACAATACAACTACTTGACATAGAGCACAATGTAATGGAGCAAGAACTCTCAACCAGATACACACTTTCACAATCTTTACAACCTTCAACTTTAACTTTAAGCTTCAACTGAGACTACTTCTTCAAACCAAGTAAGCATCATGCAAACACAAAGCTTTCTTCACATGGCCATGGAGTCTCACCTCCTAGCGAAGGCCATTACATGGCCACCCCTAAGCTTGGTGAAACAAGTATAGGATAGGATACACTCATACCACACAAAACATTAACAATTTACACAAATCTGGAACATAGATTTTTCATAGGTTACTCCCCTCCCAAGCTTGCACAAAGGACTCTTACATAGAATCCTTAAAATGGGTGAAGGTGGAATCTTCCTTATGGAGACACCAAACTTATAATAAACAACATATCAGTAGATTTAACAGGCCTTCTCAAGGCACTTCCCAAACCAACAGGTCAACCCCATGAACATCTCAATTCCCTTATGGCCCCCAAAACAAACATAAGTAGGTTCTCATGGTGCCCATACAACCATGCACTCAAACATAAGAAAATCCCAACTTAGGCCCTTCACCCAAAGTTCTCCTCTAATCCTCCCAAGGATGAGGAGTGAACTTTGCACACCCATAACATGAACAATTCAAGAAGAGAACAAGATTGAAACAAAATTTCAAAAGAAATGAAAACAACTATAACAAGGTTTACACATAGTAAAAATAGTTTACAATTTTCACATAATTCATTTCTTTCAAAGCATGTTCAAATAAACACAAGATGGAATACCACCAACCTCCTTCTAAGACAAGGCTGAATTGAGAGTTAAAGATGAGCTTCCTTTGTCTCCAAGCTTGCTATCCCTCTCAAGCTACTAGACCCAAAACTCTCTAGATCTCCTCTTACTCTCTCCCAACTAGCATGCACAAGAATCAACTAGTGTGTTTTTCGGTCTTTCTTCCCTTAAGTCTTTCCAAAAACATTCTACTCCCACCTCACTTCTCAAGGCAATTAGGTTTCTAGGTATAAGAGAAAATGACACTTGCCCCTTCCTAAGGTTTGGAAATAATTTCAACACATGAATATGAGAGTCATCCTAGATTGCATTCTCCATTTTTGTACATATAAAAAATGGCCCATTTGGAGAGGTAAAAAGGTGGCCTAGGAAAGTGGGAGTAGAAGAATTAATCCCCCTAACTCAAGTACTAACCTTGGGGCACCAAAATTTAACCTAAAACATAACCTAGGACTCCACAAAACCTTTCAAAATTTTCAATTAATCATGCATCCGAAAATGGAGTATTGGTTTCATCAAATCTAGGTTCCTTAACCCACCTACCTAACTTGGGAAAGCTCAAGACAAACTAAGGAGGGGGTGGGGTCCATTCTCCACTCAACATGCCACTTCATCAACATGGTGTCAAGTGACACCTAACTAAAGCTCACACATCACAAACACATTTGGCATGCCTTGTGGGAAATTACAATTTTATTTTCACAAGAAAAGTTCACTTACAAACATACATTAATAGACATTGTCAGCCACATAATACAAGAAACACGTTTATGAAAGAAAACACATTACAACGAGGTTGTACTCTTCTTAGAGTCAACCTTGGTTTTCAAATTGATTGCACTAGATCCTATCTTGTTTCCCCGAATTTTCAACCATGACCATGTTCTTGCACACTTGAATTTGATGTCAAAACATTATAAAATCTTGCATCAATAATCATTTCAAAAATAAAGTAATAACATCTAAGCTTGACAAATACATTCATATCTACATTCATAAAACATTGCGTATTCCACATAAGCATGTAGTCCTCAACATAACATAGAACCATGATTTCACCAATATTCATTTTACTAAAAGATGACATAACAATGCAAAATGCAATATTCATATATCAAATATAATCATGGAATCAAAACAAACATATATAAAAGTATGACTAATGTGATCATCATAAGAATCTATAAAAACTATCTCATAAGATCCAATGATAGCATATATAATCCAAAATAGATCAAATATCTATAATCAAGGTATCATCCTAATATATCAAATGTCAAAATGAATGTCGAACTAGATCGAGTCGGGATAGGACCTCACAAACTCCTCATGCCTTCTTGATTATTTTCCTCTTATTATCTAGTCTACTTTCTTATATTCATCTATTCATTTCTTTCATGCTTGATTCCTCCTCTTCTAGAACCATGAATTTCAACTATCTTGTTATGGAACCTCTCTTGAAAATAGATGATCTTGAACTCATTACTCAATTCGAATAATATTATTCCTCTAATATTCCTTCTATATATCTCATGGGTGACAAATTTAAGGCAAAAATAAAAGAAAAATTGATTGAATCAGACGCCTTTGCTAGGATCATAGACATGATAATGTCACGACCTCCTTCTTCCAAATATTCTCCATCATCTAAGTCCTCTCATTCTTCTTCACCTTCCAAGTCTTACCATGACTCTTCTATACATTATTCACATTCTTCATTATCCAAGTCTTCCTCCTCCATAGGATCTTCAATTTCCTCTTCTTCACAATCTCGTTCCTCTTCTACTTCTCCCAAGAGTCTTACTTTTCTTCTCAAGACATACCGTGATGAGCAACATGATAATCCTTATGATACCTCTTTCATGAAGAGTGACACACTCGTATTTGATGACTATGATGGCTATGATGATGAACCATATAGTGATACCTATGAAACCTCTATTCCTAAGAGTCCTCCTAGTTGTCTACTCGTGCTTACTAGAAATGGGTCATCACATTGGATAGATCATGATGGTGATCCATATGACTCTAATTTTGAAAGAGACTATGATGCTTGTTGTGAATAATATGATACATCTACTTCTATTGAGGAAGATAAAGCTTTCCGTGTTGATTATAAACATAGATACTATGAGCATTTCTCTTGTAAGAACTCTCATGCTAAAAATAAAGATTACACTCTCGAGCAAGATCATGTTAATGATGGACCTTTTTCTTGTGATGGTTCCCTTCCATCCTCTACTTCCTCCAATACCCATACATTTCCTAAAGCTTCTGAGTCTTTCAAACCTTTCACAAATTCTTCATCCAAAAAAGATCCTAATGCTTTTCATGTAGTTCCCTATAGTTACCCTCAAGTGCTACCTCCTAAAGAAGCCCAAGCTAACCTTCACCTAGCTGAAAATACTTTCAATAATGCTAAACCTAAAGAGCTTGAGACTTTATGTGCTATAATTCCTACTTCAGCTAGTCCTTCACCATCTCTTCCAAAGTCTTCCATACAATTCCAACATGCTTCCTTGTCCTTAGAAGTGGCCCCATGTCAAGAGGACTCTAAAAATGATAAAGAAAAGAACATAAAGAAAGATCAAGATCAAGAGCCCTCTATGTCATCCAATCCTTTTCATGATGTCTCTTATCCATTTCAAGGTTCTTGTGATCCTCTACACCCTTTCTCATCCATTCTACCATGTCTTAAGTCTTCTCCTAGGAAAGAGCAAGCTACTACTTACACCGTTTGGCTTCCTGAGAATCAAAATAACCTTACTACACTTGCACTTTCCAAAGATGATACTTCCATTAAGGCTATTAAAAATAGTGTTGTTACTTCCAATGTTAAGCCTATTGAAAATCAAAAGAAAAATTATATGCTTATGCTATCCAAAGATCCTTGTCAAGATCAAATTCTTCCATCTTCTTGTTCTATTACTCCATGTTCACTTCCACTTCCAACTCTTCCTAAGTCTTTGCAAGCTCTGAACAATCCTATCAAAGAAGTTGCTTATATTCAAGATGTTCATGATCATATTGCAAATCCTAAAGCTCACTATAAAGATGCTGATATCCTTGTTTGTCATATAGATGCTGATGAACTTATTGATTATCCTTTTGTATCTTCCGCATCCATCCTTGGACCTCCTCCACCAATACTAAGGGCTTCATGTCTTCCTTCCATCTTGGGCCCTTATGTCACTTCACTTTCCCCTCCTAACTCTCTTAATTTTTCATCCATCTTGGGTCCTTACATCCCTCCATCTCCTATCTTTCCTCAAGATCAACATAGATGCATACCCTTGAATCCTTTTCATCCACCCACCCATCTAAACCAGTCATATCCTCCTTTTCCTTCCACAAGTCCCAAGTCTTTTGGAAGTAACTTTAATGTTCAATACAAAAAAAAGAAGCTATACAAGAATCCATCAAAAAAATAAGATCACCATGTCTCCTCTAATCGATGTGGAGGCATAAAGTCAAAAGAGATATCTAAGAAGAAAACTACAAGACAAGTATAGGTTCCAAAATCCATCATTGAAGATATTCTCTCTAAATCATCAAAAAGAAATGAAAAGCCTACGGCTATATGGATTCCAAAATCTCTCTTGAAAGAGTCTAATGTTGAGAAACAAGTGAATTTGGCATTCAAGCTTCCAAATGCTTCCACTTCATCTTCTTCCAAAAACATTCTTCCATTCCATGCACCTAAACTGCAACCTCTACTATCCATTCACCATATTCCTTCATGTATTCCTTCATTCATGTTTCCTTCATCCTCTCACCACCCTTCAAGGTGTGTGTTGATGTTGATCTTGCCTTCCTTTCCATCTACCCTTTCAAAATCCTTCCATTCATTATCCTTCTACCTTCTATCTTTTTTCCTCATTTACTTATTCCTCCTATCTTCCAACCTCACTCGCTTTACATAAAACCTTATCCTCCATTTTTCTCTTCCATCTTCCTTTCCCTATCAACATCTTTAAGAATATCATTTTGAAGCCTTGGCATATCATGGTTTATCCTTTCAAGGAGCATTATCTAAAAAGCTTTCCTTCTTCCAAAAAAAATCAAAAAATTCAAAAATTGAAAAAAAAGAAAACAAAAAAAATGAAAAAAATTGAAAATGTGCCTTGGTGGAAACCTGGAAACAGGCGCCTTGGTAGAAAAATTAAAGAGAAATAAATTCATCCTATGGTGAAAACCACTCCCTTGTGGCACCTTGGATAAGTACCATGATGAAAACCTGGCAATCAGGCATCATGTGTAGTTCTTCTACATATTTCATCTGTTCCGTCTTCTCTCTTTGATCTTGACAATGTTGACCTATGCACGAATAGTTGGCTATCTTGTGAGCTATCTTACGATGATCTTGCTTTCATTTCATTCATGTTTAGCCTTCATATTTATTTTCTTCCATTCATTCTAGCCTTTCGCTATCATTTTCCCCTTTGGTCTTGATCTAATAAAAAAAAAAAGTAAAACACGATGCTATGAAGCCTCTTGACATGTCTACTCCTTTGGACTGCATCCTTTCCTTCTTTTGCATTATGCTTTTGTGACTTATCCTATGCTGGTCTTTCATTACTTGTCCAAATGTGCTTTGCATGACAATTTTTCCCTAGCTTGGGTACTCTTGAGGAATTTGCTCTTGAGGATTTCTTCCCTTCATTCTCTTGCCTTCCATCCCTTCCACCAGCTTGCTAATCCGTCTTGTCCTCCACCTTGCTAGACATTGGGACTACATGAGCTGATCTTTCTTGGGAGTTTGATGCCCATTTTGTCTAGGGGCATCCTTTGTACATACTTATTGATCTTGAAAAAAACCCCCAAAAAATGGTATATTGTTAAAAAATTCTAAAAATTGGAAAATATCTTGAAAAAATATCATCTTAGTGAAAATCTAGTAATAAACGCATTGATGTATCTCCAAAAAAATTATATATTCCAAAAATACAAAACAAAAAAAAAATGTAAAATTTTTTTAAAAAATAGAAAAAGTGCCTTGGTGAAAACCTAGAAACAGGCACCTTGGTAGCAAAAATACAAAAAAAATTATAAAAAGTCTCCAAAAAAAATTAAAAATTAAAAATTAAATAAAATTTGCAATAAATCCAAGTGGTGAAAACCTAGAAACAGACACTACTTGAGGCCTTTGCACCCTTGTTTCTTAGCATGCATCATCGACACTTAGCCTTTCTCCATCATGCCTTGATCTTGTTGCCTTGGTTTGGAATTGGTCTTTGTCTTTGTCTAGGGGGCATAACTGTGTTAGCTTTGGTCTCTCAAATGCGTTGGTCTTTAGGACATCTTGCAAATGGTGTTTTTCAACACCACCCCAACTGTGTTTTTCAACACTACCCTAGCATCAAGTGTTTCTCAACACTTAACAGATATCTTACCCACAGTCTAGCATGATATGATATTTTTCTCACTAACAGATGCAATATTCAAAGTTTGATTCTATGACCTACACACATGCACTTAAACACTTGACTCGCTGAGATTTGTTTGACTTTATTTCTTTGTGTGCTATCTATGATGATTTCTTTGATGAGTATTCTCTCCCTAATAGTTTTTGATGATGCTGAGCTAGAAGACTTGGGGCATGAGGACATGTTTTATTGTTTTTCTTCTTGTGGGTATGTTTTGTTGGTCCTAACTGTCATTAGCATGTATGCATGTTCCACTTGACATTAGGGTCTACAAGGTATTATCCTTGACTATTTTCGCAAGTGCGTACTTCTAGCCATCTTGACTTTCCTTGTGTCTCGATGCGAGCATAATCTTGTTATACCAAACTTAGGGAACATCACTGCACTAGTCACCCTGACCTACATGTCTCTGGTGCCTAGGTGGGATTCCCACATCCCTATCTGATACAGATCATATTTAGATACACATAGTTATACTAGTGTGTATTGTATGATCTTGCGATGCTACCAATAAAGCTCGATGATGATTATTAGAGTCTAATGGCTTTGTAACCTTGCAAGTAAACCACTTTTCATAGTAGCTTGCATTCTTAGGTTCATGTTAGATTAGTTTTACATCTTGCATATGGAGAGAGCTCTCCTTTCATCTTTCATGGACTTGTTGGTCAAGTACACTCACCTTTCAGTCCTTCTCGATCATGTCTTTCACTCTTTTTCTTTTTCATCACATCCTTTTCCTGTCATCATAAGGGGTTAATCTTATCAAACATCTTGGAATTTCACAAAAATTGCACCCCTAACTAATTTTGACATCCTAGATCCATTTTCGGGATCACAATCAAAATCTGAGTTCATCTTGATAATCAAAATCATCTTTCAAAATTTTCACCCTCTTATGCACAGTTGGCTGACCATTTGAGGCCTGATCCTTCGATCTTTGTTGGGGCATCTTCATTCTTTCACCCCCATCTCTTTCAAACTTCTAGTCTTTCATTCATCTTCATTCGATTCATCATTTTTATTTTGTCTTTCTCAGTCAAACCTAGTCAAACTAGGGCATATCTTCACAACTTGATGGTTATCCTATCATCTTTTCACCTTCGATTATGATTTCTAGTGACTTGATCAAGTTTATCAATTTCCTGTTCTTCGCTACCTGATTTTGATTCTGATTCCAAGGGGGTAGTACCTATCAGCTTTAATCTTTGATTCAATTTATCAATTAGCTTTTCTTGAGATTCTTATCTCTTATTTGAGACTTGATTATCACCTAGCTATATAGGTGTTGGTCTTGTCTTTCAGCTTATCTTTGTCAACTTATGCTTATGCTTGTCCTGATATGTTCCCATCCGTCGAACACATGTCTGGATTGTTTTATGATCTCAAATCAATCTCACATTTCAATTCTATTCTTTGACCACATGTGATCCCAAATCAATCTCACATTAGTCAAAGAGGGCAAAATGTATGCACCCTAAAATGGTCACCTGGACTTTGGGCCCCCATTCAGCAATTTATCAATATTTTCAAAAATTAGCATTTTTCAAATTATATCAATTTCCTTAATCAAATCCTATTTTATCATTTTCGATTATTTGCCTTGGGCTAATCATTTTATCCTAAAGTCTTTACTTATTTAAAAGAAATTTCCTCCCCTTTTAATAAATAAAAAGCCCCCACCTTTCCTCTTATCCTAAGTTGCACAAATAAAGCATTATTCTTATTTTATAAAAAGAAGAAAAACACTTTTTGTCTCATATGGACACAAAAGTCAACTCTTATTTTCTCATTGGAGGATATTTGTGCACATGGATTGCTCCTCTTTCAAGCTCCACCCTTGATTAAATATTGTGCCTCTTAATCTCCATGGTCCATTCCTTTTCAATTCCTTTAAAAAAGAGCTCTTTTCTCATTCTTAGATCCCAACTTTTTATCTTAATCTTATGCTGGAGGATTTCTTGGAGACTTTGGAGCTTTGGAAATCATTCTTTCATTCTAGTTTCATTATTGCATCATAGCTTTCATGACATCTAGCTTAGTTTCTTTTATGCTTTAGATTATCTCACATAGCTTAATTAGTAAGGTTTTGTAACACTTCTATCTTTCATTTTCATAGCTTAGCTTGCATCTTCATTTCTAGCATAGTTGAATTTCATTCTCATCTTGATTCTTGAGGATATTGGCATTCTTACCCTTGTCTCTTTGAATCTCCCATTGTGTGGTTTACTAGCAAGGTTGCATGCTTCAATAGCTCTAGCTTAGAGCACCATCAACATCCTTGTGACTCCATGCCTAGGGAGCTCTAGGTTGCCTTCCCAAGGTTTCCCATTCATGGATTCTCTTGGAAGTAATGACTTAGAGAAGTGCAATATTTAGTGTGTACACATTATATATTCTATTTTGGACCTGAATGCAAAGCTTGTTTGTCTGAAATATTGCACGATGCTTTGCTAAGAGAAGATATCACAAGTAGGTTGTGAATCTAAATGTCTTATGTGAACCTCTTTTAATCATTAGTAATTGTTCTTGCATGCAATGAGAAATGTTCTCAATAAAACTATATTTTACTAGTTACTTTTCATAATAAATATGAAAAAGCATTTCAAGAATGTTGGCACCCACTTCTTTGTTACTATCCAATCCCAAACAAAATGCTAGCAAGGAAATACTATAATGAACCCATTGCACAAAAATATCATAATCATAAGGAGTCTTATGATCTGGATTCTAACTAGAATCACTTGTTGTTCCTCTAATATACGAATCTTTCTTTGCTGCATCTATTTTTTCATAATCTTCTTCCAACTTTCCTAGGTCAATGTGCACATTTGAGTTTTGTTGTTCAAACCCTAGGTCCAACAGACTAGAAAATTCACTCTCGGTTATGGACAAAATTTCCTCTTGAGTATTTTTATTCACAATTGCTTGTCTATTTTCATCATAATTTTCAGTGTAGACCATGACAATTTTTGGGCAAGGGAATACTTGAGGTAACACCATGCGTGCCGACCCAGCAACCTACGTTGCAATTTTATTTGTCGTTGCCTTTACCATGTTGTTAAATGGATAAAATTTTGAACCCTTCTTTGGATTGTTCCACTTATTTTCAAGTGCAAATCTAATTTTCATTATTCCCTTATTTTCATGGATAACATGATCATAAATATCATGGGAGTCATCAGTGAAACCTGGTATTTTAACCAGATTGTGGAAGTCTATTATCTTTGTCTCTCATCTTTGCCTTTTACTCGTAATTGTGGTATTTATTTTTGGCCATCGTGGTATTTAATCATAGGAAAATTCAAATAATTCTACTCAACTACAATTTACAGGTGTGATTCAAAATTAAACCCTAATTCTAGTTCTACAATCTAAACACTAAACCACGAGATTTGAAAAATTAAAATGGCAAGACATAGGTGTTCATGATTTTAACCAGAATTTTAATTTGAGAAAAGTATGAGTGGGAAGAGAGATGAGAGACTCTGTTGCATTCCTCAACGTAGAAGCCGTAACCCCTTTATGAATCTCCAATACTAGTTACAACTGAAAAACTTAGATTGAAAACCTAAATGGAAAAATTTATACAATCATGAATCATGTTAAATTTTATTGCTTCTTTATGAAGACTGGTATCTGATGTCACTATGACACCTATCACTTAATCATTTGACATTACAACTTCAGTCGAAGACTCAAAATTGAGCTTATTAGTTATTACATTTATTAAATGTGTAGTTTTACTCCAATTTAGATTTTAATTATACTTAGATGAGTGTTAAATCATGACACGTTCCTTGTTTCCAAGGGACATTTGCAAAAAGAGGTGATCTATGGTCATCCAATGGTTGTTGGTGGTCACTATCAGGTGTCATGGGTCCCATTCACTTTTGGCTTGTTAGTAGTCACCTAGTCACCTGAAATCACATGTCATCATTGAATGACACCGACCGAGTGAGTGGACACATGTCATGATTCTAGAATAGGTTTGCAAAAATGGGGTTTCTTTTCCCTTTTGGCTTGAAATACATCATACATCATTGATCTATGCTCATCCAATGGTCGGTGCTAGTCACTGTCAGGTGTCACGGGTCCTATTCACTTTTGCCTTGTTAGTAGTCACCTAGTCACCTAAAATCACACATCATCATTGAATGACACTGACCGAGTGAGTGGACACATGTCATGATTGTGGAATAGGTTTGCAAAAATTGGGTTTCTTTTCCCTTTCAACCTGAAATATATCGTGTGTCATTGATCTGTGCTCATCCAATGGTCTTTGGTAGTCATTTTTAGGTGTTGCAGGTCCCATTCACTTTTTCCTTGTCATTAGTCACTTGTCATCATCGAATGATGCCAACCTTAGTGGACACGTGTCATGATTCTAGAAGAGTTTTACAAAAATTAGGTTGTATTTCCCCTTCAGCCTGAAATACATCATACACTGTAAATTTATTAAATTTAAATTAAATTATTTTTCATTTACACTAAATTCTAAAACAATGAACACCAAATAATTTATAATTTTATAATTTTATATTGATAATTAATTGGGTAAAAAGTTCATACAACTTCGATTAATGGTTATCTTAATTTAGGAATTCTGATGGTAATCGAGAAGGCAATGACATTTTATTATATTCAGATTTAAAAATGGAAATACCATCGCTTCCTTATTTCTATTGAAACATACTTACATGTCTAATACATAGATAAATCAACTATTTAAAATATTGCAATCACAAAATTAAAATACTGCAATCACAGAGAAGTGTAAGAAACATTTTTTGCACCCATAAAATGCAAATTGAAATGAATTTGCAAGATTTTCATTATATTTTTTCATAAAATTAGTAATTACATTGTCGAGTAAAAAGAAAAACCTACTAGATCATTGGTAGTGAACCAGTGCCAATGGCCCAGTGGTATGATTGTATTAAAAAAAAACCAAAAAATGTGGTATGATTGTATCAAAAAAAACCAAAAAAGTGGGATGATGGCCCATGGGTAACACTAGTGATTTTCCCCTCCATCTAAGTAGAATTCTCTAGAGAGGATTAACTATGAGAATTCATTGATCCAGTCATATTTACCCACCTCCACTTCTTCAATCAAAAATCACTTACGGATAAAATCCCTAGCAATCAGAACCCATTTCCTATGGTGCTTCAACTGCCTAGCATTCAAACCCAACAGAAAAGGTTGCATGGCCACATTCTGGCCTGGGAGGAGAAGCTTGGGTATTTCACTTGCCCAAGGGATCTCCACCCCTATTGCTGCAAACATGACAACATTAATGTTTCCCCCAGGTATTCATCTATGAAAACCTTCCTCAGCAACATCAACATGTCCACCTTTTCTCTTATGAGGTCGAGAAGATATGCCAATAATCAAGATGTAATATTCATGTTCACTCGATGCATGTCTTGATTGTGTAGAAACTCTCTGCATAGCACCATTTTAACAACCTCATTTATGAAAGGCCCACCCTCGCTACAAATTGATTCCAAGGTTTCATCTAAGAAGGAGCCCAAAAAGGTCTTTTAGGCCTCCTCGGATGTGCATCTAAGCCTAATAGGAGTGTCCATCTAAATCTTTAGAAACCTAAAAATCAAATCATTTATAGACTAATGACCTAAACCAGAGGCAACTACAATAATTTATCTAGCAAAGACAAATTGAGGAAGAAAGAAGTTAGATCGTCTATAAATAGCCCTTGATTGATACTTAGCAATTAATTATTCTTTCTTTAATCATATTAAATTCATTGCCTTTAATCTTTCATATCTGCCTATAAATATTTCATGTAAATATTTCCCATAAATGCATGCATGTGAGAAATTTAAATCCATTGTCCTTAATCTTTCATATCTACCTGCAAATCTTTCCCATAAATGCATGCATGTCAGAATTGGTAATATCATATGTACGAATTTGGAAGTGGTGTGTGTTGAGTGGATGGCAGTTAAAGAATGTCACTCATCACTGACAAGGCATTTATTTCTTACTGAGTTATGAGTTACAAGTTGCACTATAGGACCGTGCAACATTATCCACCCTCCACATGTGACATTGTAATCAACAATCATGGTTATGGTGCAGGACCGCGGGTTAAGATTTGATACATGTCGTGCTTATCGATACCAACATGTTGAGTCTACAAACAATTTGACAACCCTAATTTGATACGTGTCAACATTCTGGTGACTTCATGGAGAAGTCTATTTCCTTCAAGAAATTGGGCCAAAATTAAACTTCAGTCATTGATCTTGGATCATCAGACGGTCTCAAATAATACATTTAACATTATAAAGTCGCGTCTGCAATAAAATCATAATCTCCAATAAAATCGTGTCCCATCTGAAAATCACCAATAAAATATATTTTTTTCCATAATTAACGAACAATTAGCCAATAAAATAAATAAATTTTCAAATGGTACATAAAATTTGCTAATACAATTATTTTTGTTCCCTTCAAAAGAAATCATTTGCCTCATATATTATAATTTGTTTACTTCAAAAGAAAAAAATTGCCTCATAAAATATATATTTTTCCCACACATGATTGTATAATTCACCAGGAATTTATGGAATTTTCATTCGGCATGGAAAAAATCGCCAATACAAACTATGGAAATTCGTGGATTTGAAAAAAAAAAATTTCCTTCATTAAGAAAAATTTCCCCCTAAAATAATGTACGCTTCGCCAGGATTTTACACTTTTTCCTAGAAGGGGGTTTCTTAAAGTTATCCCTAGACCTAAATATAAAATGGGTTACCAAGGCTATCCAAGGAAATGAACAATGGAAAATCTTGGGAAGGCATAACATAGCTAGAGCAGTCCCTACCAAAGGCTCCTTCTAGAAGGGGATACACTTGAATGACTTATTGGATGGGAACATCTCTATTAAGGTTGCAAGCTCTAATGTCTTTAAAACTATATGTAAGAGGTTAGAATTAATCAAGAAAAAAGTTTCTAATAATAAGATCATTAATAGTGACAATCTTAATTTTGGGGAGAGGTCTATTTGGTAGAACCTAAAACATGGATACAAACACCTAACACTTCTGCAAGGATGTTCAACTAAGATTTGGACAGTTAAAGGCATAAAGTGCCTTTCATATATTATCAAAGATGGAAAACTAATAACCTAGACTGATCTGGAGCATAATTACAAAATTCCCCAAACACAATGGATAACTTATTCAGTCTTGAGAGAAGCTTTCTCCTTGTTGTCCCTCCCTAGAAGATGCATCCCTCCCAGATACCAAAGCCAAATACATACACAGTCTCCTCTCTAACAACCATGATAGTCTCCTTCATACCCAATCCTATTGGAATATTGACTTTAATATCCCATTCTGGCAAAAAAAAATTGGCCAACCTCTGGACCAGTCTACTTGAACCCAAGGTCAAATGCTTCAAATGGAACTTCCTCCTTCACAAGCTTCATGTTAAAATGCCCAATGGTGAACCTAGTTTATGTTCGTTATGCAAGTAGCCTGAATCTATTTACCATGTCTTTTTTGGTTTCTTGTTTTCCATAGGGGTTTGGGAGTTGTTTGGTCTTATCATTAATATTAATTTTGATATAGCTAATGTTTTGTCTAGAATTATTATAAGCCACAAGAAGCATTGCAATATTTTAGGGTTTACTTTCTCTTCTGATATTAGATGGTGCATTTGGAAATTTTGTAATGATGGTTCTTTTAACAGAAGAAACAAGTCCCTTACCAAGTTTCTATGGAGGCTCATAGTTCACAATATTGCTATGTAGGTTTCTATGGTCACAAGGCTCAATGAGAAGAAATTTATGAACCTATTACAAGTTGGACAAGTGAGGGTCTTCAAAGAGGAAATCTCCCATGGATACACTTGGGACCAATTCTCCTCTAAGCACACTCCATTGGAGATTACCCTGCAAAATTTTATGATGAACATAAATGAACAACACATGAAAGAAGCACATGAACACCTGGATCCTATTGTTATTGTGCCACTTGCTGTCATACCTCATGTTGTCCCAGTTGCTGAAACAATTAATCAATCATACAGTCATGGCATTCATGATAAAATATTCTTAGCTAGCTGGAGGGACTGAGGGGATGGACCACATGGGTAGATAGAAGGCTCAATGAAAGACCATGACAATACCAATTTGCTTCTAATTTATGTCCTCTCCATTCTTGTTATGTTTCCTGATGTAGCTTCTGAAGTGTATATGTTATGTATCAAGCTTGATGATCAAGTATATTTGTATTTAGGATCTTGTAATACATAAAACTTGCAATAGTTGAGTACAACAACAACTTGACTCTCAAAGTTGATCTTTTGCAACTGTGTCAAATTATACTTAATAGAAAAAAAAAAGATTGGTTTTCAAGTCTAAATCAAAGACAAATATATTGGTCTCAAATTTTTAGTTTTATGAAACATATAATTACTCTTAAACACATACACATTCTAAAGAGAAGTAGTAATGTGATGTGACTAGAAATAGTTGCTCATTTTAAAATATGATGTAATTAGAAACAAGTATCTATTCTAAAATATGATATAATTAAAAACAAGTACTCATTTTTCGCATGAAACAAGTATCCATTTAAAATAAATAAATGAGTACCTATTTTAAATATCAAAGTGGGTACTTGTTTCACACTAATATAAATTTAGTTTGGGATCTCAAACCTAAACATGTGCCCATTTTTTACAAAATGAGTGTTCATTTTTCTCAGCATTTTTTCCAAGTTTGAAACTTATTCTTGGTGTGTACTCAACTTGTTGCACTTACCTATCATTTGAGTTACAATATTTTATAGGGTATGGATATCTTTAATATCTATTTTTATGTACTTATAACTAATTACTTGGGTTGTCTTCTCCAAAAATTTAATTAGTTGAATCTTATTAAAGGCATTCACATTCATATAAATGAGGTGATTATCAAATCTCACTTTGCTAATGATAGCACATTATTTCTACATAATTTTGAAGAGAAACTATGTGATACATTGGACATTTATGGTAATCTATATTATTCAATATTTGGTTTTAGGCATGCTCATAATTTGATGCCTCAAGATGGCTCTATCCCTCAACGGATTCCTAAATAATGGAGTAAAACTAAACATGGTTCAAGATAAGTAGTTATCTTGGCACGACCTTTGGTGTGGGGGTCTCTCTTGATAAAATATGAAAAATGATTCTTAAACAAGCTTTAAAATAAGTTGTTTTAGTTAGAGTAGAAAATATTTATCTATAGCAAGTGAAATTCAAAGGTGCTAATATAATTTTTTATGCTCCTTATGTGTATTATTCACCATGTTAGATGTCATCCAGGAAAAACAATAAATAATTGAAAAAAAATATTTAGTCTAAGTGGGATGGTGTTGTTGAATTTATTATGTCCTATTGGTCTCACTACATTTGACCAAGACAATTTAAGGTGATTTAGGGCTCATAGATCCCAAAGCTCAAGGGGTTTCTCCTTGCTACAAAGTGGATTGTAAGAGTTTCTAGTGGAGATGAACCATGGAAAATTCTAGTTCATCATAAAATTATGGAAGTTTTAATCAAGAAGATGTGACAAACAATAAATTGGTTAAATAAAATCCTCATGTCCCCATCCTATAAAATCAAAGCTTGTTTTCTTTTACAAAGCCAGTTTAGAAAGCTTGACAACAAGTATCCTACTTTCTAAAGTGGAATGATTCTACCATACATCATGATTAATGTTTTGTCTTAGCATTAATTTGGTGGAATAAGCTTAAGATTAATTATCATAATTAATTGTTAAACATTATCTTTCTTATCCATGCTCACTAATTGTTCGAGAAAGGGATTCAACAATTTAAGAATATTTGGGATTTTAATACTCTTGGTTAGAGTCTATGAAAAACTATCAAAGAGAATTGTGGATTGAGAAAAAAATGTACAAACTTTAATATTTGTGTGATCCTTAGTGTTGATAGATTTTTCCATAAAATTGGGTACTTCTAAGGAATGTAGACTATCCTTTAGTCATGGTCATTTTTATTAGCTTCCTCTAAAGGATGGTTATATTTAGATTCTTCTTTTCTTGGCATCTTACTCCTCATCTCAATCATAAATAAAAGTGTGGATTATTAAGTACACATATATTGAGGGGAGGGGTGAATCATTATATGTCAATTCCAGATTGATTAACATTAATTACCATTAATAAATTATCCAAGAGTCCCAACCAATCTCAAACCAAAATTATAATTAGTAGTATTTACCAATTTTCCTTAGTTGTGAGCCAACTAATCAAAGAACACACATCCACACAAATGAACACCAAATTTATGTGGAAAGCTAGAAGGAAAAAACTACAATGAAAATAGTTGAACTTAGATCTACTACTCAAATCTATCATCGCAAAGATATATTAAAGAGTTTACAATATGGAGTAGGAACCAACATACCAAAGACACTAAACCCTAATTACATTTGTAGGCATTAACCTACAAGAGACACCAATCCTCTAATCCAAGATCATAGAACCAACTTGATATGGGAGACATCAATTTTATACAAAATATAATGGATAAATAATGCAGACCTTCAAGGTCAAATACTCAACTTCAACTTGATCTGGTCAACTGGTCGTCCCAACTGGTGCTAAGAGGGGAGGGGTGAATCAAAACCTCTAAAACTTTTTTGTTAACTCTGGTAAAGTGTACTTATAACTATAAGTCAAACATATTCAAACATATAATAATAGTAAGGAAATAATTACACAGTGACACCAGATTTATCACGTGGATACATGATTAGGGTGAAAACCATAGTGTGAGGAGACCTCACAAATTTTGTACTCTTTTGGAGTACGCCCTATTAGGATCCTTCCCAGTTAAAGGATCAAAATGCACTGTTAGATGCGACCCGGTTAAGGGATTTGTTACAATAAGACCGGTTAGTACCTGCCTAGTTAGAGGACTTTGAACACCTTTAAATGTGTCACCCAGTTAAGGGATTTGATATAAGAGACTTGTTAGAGTCTACCCAAATATTGGGATTTAACTATTGTAATTTCTAGAGAACAATAGAAATATTGACCTTTTACAAATGGCTATGGATAGCCTGATAAGATCTTTATTTGTGCTCAACTGAGAAGCATCACCGGTCACTGAAGGTGTGTTCTCCTCTACTGTTGTTCTTCTCTACACACTTCTTCTTTCCTTTCTTTAGCCCTAGCTCCTTCAACATACAGGTTCACTCTTTTTTCTTGGCAAAATGAAGGCAACTTCTATTCACCTCAGGCAAAAGAATATATAGAGCCCTAGCCCTAATTGTGCTTATCATGCATGACCTAATTATAGGTCCTTCTCAAATTCATCACTCAGTGGAGTACTAGTTCACTAAGGAAACATCTGATGCATGCCCTTGATTTATCAATTGTAAAAAGAAAACAATAGATCTATGTCAAGCATCTTTCCTTTACAAGAGATAACACCTTATTTTAAAGCCACTAATTCCAGCTTTAAAACCTCTAGACACGCCCCAAATTGATCACCATTTTAACTCAAAGACCTCTGGATTTGTTGTAGAAAATCCTGGTCAAAGAGTTGGTTGGAAAGATAGATGACTATGACTTCCTCGATTCATACCGGAGTCATTACTAGATCGGTAGAGATCCTCATGTTGTGAACAAGTAAAGGTCTTTGACATGTTATTGTCTCTTCCTTGGCTTACCAGTTGCACCTTCCTCAGTTGTATTGTTGACACCAATTTGTTGTTGCTTTATATGTACTTGACTACATTAGTTGTAGTTAGGTCCACGATTTTTAGTTGAAGATTGAGTCCCCCTTTTCTTGAATGTGTTCATTACCCGATTGCGGATGCTTTGTCTAGTGATCAATTCTTATATGTTGGCACCATCTACCAAACCATCCTTCCTTCATATAGTTCTCCTTAGATCTTTAGACTTAATAGAGATGACAAAACTCTATCTTCTTTTTCCAATCAATGACAATACTTGTACTTGTACAGGTAGTAGGCTTACTGGTTACCATCACTCAATGCCAACAATCTCCCCCTTTGGCATTGATGGAAAAACCTTGATGGGCAATCACAATATTGTGTCACTACTACTCCTATAGTCTGTTCACTGGTTATTGCCAAACTCTCCCCCTTTTTGACAATAATGCCAAAGGCTAGTAAAAAATACTACCTTTTTTTCTAATCTTCTCCCCCTATGAGTAGCAACCCTTTTCATCAGTCCAAAAAAGATGAGGTGTACCCCTCTATTGAAGCATAATGAACTAATGATCACCTTGGTAGGTTTACTGAATATCTTGAAGGGGTATCACCCTGAGTTTAACTCTGAGATACTCAAAAGTACTCTTTGGTAATGGCTTTGTGAAGATATTAGCAATTTGTTCCTTGGTGGGAACATACTTCAATCTCACCTCCTTGTCTTGTACCAACTCTCGCAAGTAGTGATACTTGATGGCAATGTGGTTTGTCTTGGAGTGCATAACAGGATTCTTGTATATGTTAATTGCACTGGTGCTATCACAATAGATAGCTATCGGTTCAAGTATATTTTCTTTGATTCCTTCCAACAGTTGTTTGATCCAAATTACCTGTGTGCAATTTGATGCTGCAGCAACATATTCAACCTCTATAGTAGATTGTGAAATGCAATTATGTTTCTTACTTGTCCAAGAAATAATTCTTCTACCCAGAAAGAATGCACCACCACTTGTACTCTTTCTGTCATCAATGTTGTCAGCCCAGTCTGCATCAGTGTATACTTTTATCTCAAATCCTCCCTTATGTGGAAATCATAAACCAAATTCCTCGGTTCCCTTTAGATACCTGAAGATTCTCTTTACTGCTATCAGATGTGTCTCTTTGGGATTAGCAGAGAATCTTGCCACTATGCCAACCGCATGTGCAATTTCTGGTCTACTGTGAATAGCATACTACAGTTTTCCTATCATGGACTGATACATTATTTCATTCACTTCTTTTTCATCATCCTCCTTTGATAACTTGAGGTTATTTATCATTGGGGTTCCAACTAGTTTAGATTCTTCAAGTCCAAAAGTCTTAAGAATTTCTTTTATATACTTAGACTGGGAGATAAAAATACCTTCTTTTAGCTGATAGACCTGTAGTCCAATGAAGAATTTTATGGCACCTATCATAGACATCTCAAATTCTTTCTTAATCTCTTCAGTGAAGGACTTTCTCATCATGTCATCTCCTCCAAAGATGATGTCATCCATGAAGATCTCAGCAATCAGACTTCCATATTTTCCATTCTTGAGATACATATTGTTGTTTTCCCCGGTTCTTGTGAATCCTACGGTCATAAGGTATGAATGCAACCTCTCATACCAAGCCCTTAGAGCTTGCTGAAGCCCATAAAGAGCATTTTTTAGCTTACAAATCATACCACTATCTTTTGCAGATGTGAAGCCTTATGGTTGTTCAATGTAGACCTCTTCTTCCAATATTCCATTCAGGAATGAAAACTTGACATCCATCTGATATACTTTGAATCTTTTGTGAGCAACATAGGTGAGAAGAATTTCCACTCCTTCCAATCTGGCCACCAGTGCAAAAGTTTCTCCATAGTCTAGTCCAGCTTCCTCAGCATACCCTTTGCATACCAGTCCTTCCTTATTTCTTATTACTTTCCCATCCTCATTCAACTTGTTCCTATAGACCCACTTCATCCCTATGACATTCTTGTCCTTTGGTCTTGGCACAAGCTCCCACGTATCATTTTTTTCAATTTGCTCAATTTCTTCCTCCATGGCCTTGACCCAATTTTCATCTTCTAGAGCTTCCATGGTGGATTTGGGCTCTATATAGGAAAGTAAATAGATATTTTCTCTATCCTTTTTCTTGGTTAAGATATTTGCATGTTTGTCACCAATTATATTGTCAATGGAATGATATGTGACATACCTTGGAAGAACCAGTCTTTGTTCCCGGTCTGGTTCTTCTGGTTGAGAATTTTCTTCATCATGGTTCTGGGCATCATCTTGTTCACCATCCTACATTAACCTATTGGCTTTAGGTATAGTCTCTCACTCTAGATGTATGTCCATGTGTATTTCTCCTTCATCTTTAGTTATTGCTTCATTGAACTCAAAGGCATTTCCTTCATTTAGACCTTCAAGACTGTCATGATCATCATGACCGGTCTTCTTATCCGGTTTTGAAGATTCATCAACTTTTACATTCATGCTTTCAATTATCTTGCATGTTCTCTTGTTTAGACACTGATAGGCTTTACTTTTGGTAGAGTAACCTAAAAAATTTCCTTCATTGCTCTTGGGATCAAACTTCCCAAAGTACATATCTCTTTTGATGTAACATTTACTACCAAAGATTTTGAAGTAACCTACACTAGGGGTATGATTGAACCATAGTTCATAAGGAGTCTTACCGGTTCCCTTTTTTACTTAAACTCAGTTCAATGTGTAGACAGAAGTACTAATGGCTTCTCTCTAGAAGTGATGAGGGAGATCCTTCTGAATCAACTAGGTTTTTGCACAGTCGATCAGTGTCCTGTTTCTTCTTTCTGCTACTCCATTTTGTTGAGGAGTCCTTGGTGCAGAAAACTATCTCTTTATTCCATGTTCCTCACAGTAAAGAGTGAACTCCTGAGAGGTGTACTCACCTCCTCTATTTGATCTTAGGCACTTCAAGCTTTTACCAGTTTCCTTTTCCACTCTAGCCTTGTAGATTTTGAACATGTGGAAGGCCTCTGATTTCTCCCTAAGAAAGAGTGTCCACATCATTCTTGAGAAGTCATCTACAAAGATCATGAAGTATCATTCTCCATAATAGCTCTTTATCTTCATTGGTCCACACAGATCTATGTGCACAAGGTCTAGAATATTTTCAGCAGTAAAAGACTTACTGTTGAAGCTTGTTCCTATCAGTTTTCCTATCTGACAATCTTTAAAAACACCACTGATGAGTTTTTTAATCTCAGGGAGTCCTCTAATTGATTTCTTTTTGCTCACTTTGATGATACTATCAAATTTTATGTGGCAAAGTCTCTTGTGCCATAGCCAGCTATTGTCTTCTTTGGAGACAAGACATATTTTACTTGATTCTCCTCTTACTGGTGCTATCAAACAAGCTCCTTCCATTGAGTCTAGGTAGAACATATTACCTTTTCTTTGTCTACCGATTGCAACATGGATTCTAGACTGATTTTTGACTATATAAGAACCTTTTCCAAATTCCAACAGGAATCCTTTGTTGTTCAGCTGTGCAACACTCATTAACTTGTACTTGAGTCCTTCAACCCAGTACACATCTTCATAGACAACATTGTTGCTGAGAGCAATAGAACCTTTACCTTTGATGGCACAGGGAGCATTATTTCTTAAGGTTACTAATCCAATGTCATTGAGCTCCAAGTTGATAAAAATTTTCTTATCACCGGTCATATGGTGAGTGCACCCATTGTTAATGATCCAATCATCATGCTATTGAGATCTTGATCCAATTGGTATAACTGTAAGTCAAAAATATTCAAACATATAATAACAGTAAGAAAACAATCACACAGTGACACCAGATTTATCACATGAAAACTTGATTAGGGTGAAAACTATGGTGTGAGGAGACCTCACAAATTTTGTACTCTTCTGGAGTATGCCCTATTAGGAGCCTTCCCAATTAAAGGATCAAAACACACTGTTAGATGTGACCCGATTAAGGGATTTGTTACAATAAGGTTAGTTAGTGCTTGGCTGGTTAGAGGACTTTGAACACCTTGAAAGATGTCACCTGGTTAAGGGATTTGATACAAGGGACCTATTAGAGTCCACCCAAATTCTAGGATTTAACTATTGTAATTGTTAGAGAACAATAGAAAGATTGACCTTTTATAGATGGATATGCATAGCTTGATAAGATCTTTGTTTGTGATCAACTGAGAAGCATCACCAGTCACCGTAGGTGTGTTCTCCTCTACTATTGTGCTTCTCTACACACTTCTTCTTTCTCACTTCTTCTTTCCTTTTTTTACCCCTAGCTCCTTCAGCATATAGGTTCATTCTTTTTTCTCGACAGAATGAAGGAAACTTCTATTCACCTCAGGCAGAAGAATATATAGAGCCCTAGCCCTAATTGTTCTTATCATGCATGAGCTAATTACATATCCTTCTCAAATTCATCACTCAATGGAGTACTAGTTCACTACGGAAACATCTGATGCATGCCCTTGATTTATCTATTGTAAAAAGAAAATAATAGATGTGTGTCAAGCATCTTTCCTTTACAAGAGATAACACATTGTTTTAAAACCATTGATTCTAGCTTTAAAACCTCCAGACACGCCCCAAAATGATCACCGGTTTAACTCAAAGACCTCTAGATTTGTCACAAAAAATTCCAGTCAAAGATTTGGTTGGAACAGATAGTTGACTATGACTTCCTTGGTTCATACTAGAGTTACTAGATCGGTAGAGATCCTCATGCTGTGAATAGGTAAGGGTCTTTGACCTATTACTGTCTCTTCATTGGCTTACTAGTTGCACCTTCCTCAATTGTATTGTTGACACCAGTTTGTTGTTTCTTTCTCTATACTTGACTACACCAGTTGTAGTCAGGTCCACAGTTTTTGGTTGAAGGTTGAATCCTCCTTTTCTTGATTGTGTTCATTACCCGGTTGCGAATGCTTTATCTAGTGATCAGTTCTTATATGTTGGCACCATCTACCAAACTATGCTTCCTTCATACAATTCTCCTTGGATCTTTAGACTTAATAGAGATGACAAAACTCTATCTTCTTTTTCCAATCAATGACAATACTTGTACTTGTACCAGTAGTAGGCTTACTGGTTACCATCACTCAATTCCAACATCAACTTCAAAATATCCTCACACTATGTGTATGATCTTCAAATAAAATTAACCACAACAACCATACTTGCTCATTAAGAATCACCCACATATTCGCACATCAACTCTAACAAATACTTTAGAAATAAACCTAGATCAACAATATATATGTATTACAATGATGATTACATTCACATATTGGCCTAGAACATGTAATTACAATAAATTCACAAGTCAACAACAAGAACAAACCTTAAATTAGATGTGTAATAGGCCAAGCAATAATGCCTACACAATATACCAAGTGAAAGGATAGGCTACACGCTACTCATCAAGCATTATACTAGTCCCAAGTTACCTTCATGCACTTCTTTCACTTGATACATGGTATCCTTCTTAGGTTTGTCAATCTAGAATATCAGTTGCAAATTTTACCAACTAGCACTATGAACTCTGTATCATGCTTAACTTGTTTGTTGAAGCTCGGCCTTTGAAACACTTGAGAATGATACTTCATATGTAGTTTTTCTTTTCTTACAAATCACAAGCCAAATTTCTCAACTACACCAGAATGAAGAGCTAAACACCATGAAAGTGCAAAAGAATGTGTGTATTAATTTTGAAAAACAAACGTTAGAAACTTACGGGTATGTGCAGGATCATGGTATGCCAAAAAGTGGTGATGTGAAAAAATGACCTTTTCACTCGTCCAAAAGCGCACTAAAAAATTTATTGACTTTTTAGTAGGCCTAGGTGTCAGTACACTTGGCCAAGCCAAAAGTCAAAGCACAGGCCAAATCGGATATCTGATTTTCACCATTAATTTCTATTTGTAGCCTGGGACCACGCTCAACATTTTCATTGTGAAAATATTGAATACAGCTCAAAGGGTTTCGCATATCCAATATAATCTCCCCTACTCTATCTCTCTCTCTCTCTCTCCCCCTTAGGTATTATTGAACATATAATATAAATATTTTAATAAATATTTAATACTAATATTATACTATTTTACAATAGAGAAATAAATAATAATAATATAATATAATACTAATATAAAAATTTATATAATACTAATGCTATTATCATTTAATATTAATATAAAAAAATTATAATATATAAATTAAAATTGAAAAAAGCATTCAAGTTGTAATGTTGGAATTGGGCAGGAGATATCGAATATCTGATTTTATCGAATATGCGATTTTGTTTTGGATATTCGATTAGGCTTGGTATTTGCCTCAGGTTTTCATTTTGCAATGCCAAACATGAATGGTCAACCCAAAAGATGTGTTCACCATATTTGTTTTGATCTCTAGACTTCGACCATGTAGTTGACGACTTTTTTTTCACCCAAAATTGATGAAATAAAAAGGGTTTCTTAAAGACATTATCAACTTTCCATGAATATAATTGTTGTCAAATTTTGAGTTCAGTAAGTAATTATTACTTATTTTTAATCAAGTTATCTTTAAAGTCCTAATTGAAAGACTTATTGAAAAACAACTATAACTTTCAACGGTTTAACCTTTTTGAAATCTGAGACGTGTCACATTTTATGCTTTGCCTACTATAAGAAAAAAAAGGAAGTTTTCAATTGATAAAGTTTAGAATTAGTTAAGGTGGTCAAACATGAGAGTTTTTTAATTCTGAATTAGTTGTAGCAGTAAATTCATAATTAATTATTATTTGGGAAAAAATTACACAAAAATATGTGTCACATTCGGGCATGAGTCTACTACTTATATCTAAAATCTTGTGAAAATATATCATCATTTGATTGTGATTAAGGTGGTCAGACAAACACGTACTTTGTATCTTTTTCCTAAAATTTTCATACTACTGCATTGAAATCTAAAATTTTGAAAAATTAGATTAATTTTTTTTTTCAAACAAGGGCTAGTAGTTTAGAAACTACATTCAATTTCCTACAGATTTTGTTCTTACAACTTTTTCACATAAGGTTTATAAGATGTTCAAACTTTTACATCAAGTTGACTAACCCTAATTTTCTAATTTTTCATTGCCACTTAAAGCCATAGCTTGGTATACCATGATCCTGCACATACCCTTACTGCAAATACTTCCAAACAATAGTATATGTGATAAATAATTAAAAACTGCAAAAATCAAAGCATAATGATAACATTTAGAGAGTTATTAAACATACTTTACTATGTCTTTTTGTAAATCTTATGCTCTAATATGACATGAAATTAATTGCAATATTTTGGATACATTGAAATTAATGATAACTTGAACAACACCTTTAACATCAATGACAACTCTTTGCTCAATAATTTATTTCCAAATCAGAACTAAAGTGAGCACTCAAATCTGGAAATAAAAAAGTTGATTTTGATATACAAATTTTGACTTGAAAAGACATGCATTGCAAGCTAATCATTGGGGATAGACCAAAATGCACAATGGAATAGCCAGTGAGATGCTCTTTTTTTCCATGTGGTGGAAACATAAAACTTATATTTTGGGACTACTTATTTGTCAAGAAGCAATAGACTAGGGTTACTAAAAATGTTCTTGCTATCGTATGTCATTCAATGAATTGAAAACAAACTATTTTTGGTTTTGGTCTACATAAGAATGTGGTTGTTGATTCTATTAAAGACAAGTCATTTTAAAACATATCATTGCATTGTTTAGCAATTGTTGTTAAATGACTTTAATTCAAAATCTTTACTCTGACATTTTTCTTCTTTTCTATTTATTTTTGCAACTTCTAGTCTTATTAAAGAAGATTTCTAAATCCAGTCTTCAATTCCACCAAATCAAAGAATAAGTTATGCAAGCTCAAATTTTGATGCAGCACACAACTCTCTGTTAATAATAAAACTCAATTACAAAACAAATAAACACATATTTGAAACCTTCAATATTTTCCATTCATCACTGACTCCTACAATTCTCTACAAACCCTTAAATAACTAAAAAAATCAAGAAATCTGAAAATTACCCTTTTTGGCAAATTTTTCCATAGTTGTTTTTTTGCCATTTTTGGTAATTTTCAAAACAACACCTAAAAAGTTGAGCTTTTGCCTAAACATGCCCTCGACTAAGTTAGAATGAATTGCCAACTAATATCTAAGATTAGAAACATAATTTTAGATTTATTACAAAACAAAACTTTCTAAAAATTAGGAAAAAAACACTAAAAGCTGATTTTAGAGCCCTAAATGAAACTTTCAGCTCCCAAAAATGTGCCAAAATGGACCCCTCTCAATCTAAGATCTATTAACAAAACATATGGCACCTCCTAAAGCATGCACCTAAAAAAATTCAGCAAAAACCCAAAAGTGAGTCAAAAGTTATGACCTTCGAAAGTTTCTACATCATTTTATGACCTTCGGAAGTTTCTGCATCATTCTCCCCTTCTTTAAAGGAACGCAACTCCTACAAGTGGTTGTCTGTGAACTGCTACAACTTTTTGGGGTCCAACTTCATCACTTCCAACTCTGAGATCCAAGTGCTATCTGTGGCTAGTAGTCCCTCCCACTGAATCAAGTACCTATTGTAATGACCATTCTCTGTGACTGTAGACTGCTTATCCATAATGTGGGCAATCTTTTCCTTCTTTTTACTTGGAAGGTGGTGAGGCCAATCCACCTCATCTCTACAATCATGCTCACATAGCTTTCCATGAAATTCATACAAATCAAAAACATCAAACACGAGAGAAATATCCAAATCATCTGGTAAACAAACCTCATAAGCATTATCATTGATCTTCTTCAGAATTTGGCAAGGACCTATCTTTTTGTTTTTCAACTTATGATATGTTCTAGTAGGAAATCTCTCACACCTCAAGTACACCATCACCAAATCACATGTATTAAATATTTGTCTCCTTCTACTGACATTTCAAACAACCTTATATCTCTCATTGCTATCCTGCAATTTACTCATCACATCTTGTTGAAGTTGTTGAAGGTGTTCAGCAAATGCTTCCCCATCATTGCTAATTCTATCTTGCATAGGAAGTTGTACAAGGTCCAAAACACCTTGAGGATTCTTACCATATACAATCTGAAAAGGAAATTTTCTAGTTGATCTATTAAGAGAACTGTTGTAAGCAAACTCTACTTGAGGAAATGCCAAGTCCCACTGCTTGGGCTTTTCACCAACAATGCACCATAACAGGTTTCCCAAACTCCGATTGACCACCTATGTTTGCCCATCAATTTGGGGATGATAGGCATTGTTAAACTGCAACTGTGTTCCCATCTTCTTTCATAAGGTCCTCCAAAAATGACTTAAATTTAGTATCCCTGTCAGATGTGATAGTCTTTGGTATGCCATACAGTCTAACAACTTCTAAGAAAAATAAGTTGGCTATCCTTGTGGCATCATTAGTTTTTTTACAAGCAAGAAAATGAGCCATTTTAGAGAATCTATCAACAACTACAAAAATAGAATCTATACCTCGCTGGGTGTGGGGAAGCCCCAATATAAAATCCATACTCACATCTATCCATGGCTCGATGGGTATAGGTAGAGGTGTATACAAGCCTATGTTTTGTGAGTGGCCCTTAGCCACTTGATAGATTCTGCACCTTGCCACATACTTAGTGTATGCACCCTAAAATGGTCGCCTAGACTTTAGGCCCCCATTCAACAATTTATCAAATCTCTAAATCAATATTTTAAAAAATCAATATTTTTCAAATTATATCAATTTCCTTGATCAAATCCTATTTATATCATTTATTTGATTATTTTCTATGGGCTAACCATTTTATCCTAAGTCTTTATTTATTTAAAAGGAATTCCCCCCCCCCCCCCCTTTTATTAAATAAAAAGCCCCCACTTTTCTTTTTATCCTAAGTTGCACAAATAAAGCATTATTCCTATTTTATAAAAAGGAGAAAAGGCCTTTTTGTCTCATATGGACACAAAAGTCAACTCTTATTTTCTCATTGGAGGATATTTGTGCACATGGATTGCTCCTCTTTCAAGCTCCACCTTTGATTAAATCTTTTGCCTCTTAATCTCCATGGTCCATTCATTTTCAATTCCTTTAAAAGGAGAGCTCTTTTCTCATTCTAGGATCCCAATTTTGAATACTAATCTTATGTTGCAAGATTTCTTGGAGACTTTGGAGCTTTGGAGATCTTCATGCATTTAGCCTCCATTCTTGCATTCTTAGCTTAAGCTTTCATGGCATCTAGCTTAGTTTCCTTTATGCTCTAGATTAGCTCACATAGCTTAATTAGTAAGGCTTGTAATACTTTCATTTCCATAGCTTAGCTTGCATCTTCATTCTTAGCATAGTTACATTGCATTTCTATTGTTGATTCTTGAGGATATTGGCATTCTTGCCCTTGTCTCTTTGAATCTCTCATTGTGTGGTTTACTAGCAAGGTTGCATGCTTCAATAGTTCTAGTTGTGAGCACTATCAACATCCTTGTGACTCCATGCCTAGGGAGCTCTAGGTCACTTTCTCAAAGTTTCCCATTCATGGATTCTCTTGGAAGTAATGACTTAGAAAAGTGCACAATCTAGTGTGTACATTTTTTATGCCCATCATGGGGCAAAACACTCTTTTTTTGTCCTTCTTTTTATGTATTTTCGTCATCATTTTTGCTTGTTGTTTTAGCTCTCTATTTTTTTGATAAAGTATCATGTGATATTTTTTTAGTATCGTGCGATATTTTATTACATACTCGTGTGATACTTTTCCAGTAAAAGTATTGTTTGGTTATACATGACTCTATCACATCAGTATTTTATACTTTGTCGCATGCATGTAGCACAAAATATCACACAGAGATAAAGTATCACAGCAGTATACTGAGAAGTGTCGTATGATTCTTTCTCTGACAGAACTATCACACAAGCCTGGTAGTGAGTAATCTTGGACATTTCTTTGCAAGATTTGATTTATTTGCTTCGGATTTCTAATTTGCTATGATAGAACAGAGGTTTATTTGCATATTATTCTTGATTTTGATGTGCTAACCTTTGTAGGGATAACAAGTTGTGCTTGTAGGTGCTCTCATTGCTTGAAATATTTGCTTAAAAGAATGCATGTTAAAGCTACAAATGCACAAGGGCTACTAATTGTTTTTGCAGGGTTGCCCAATGCATAAAAACCAATCAAGTGCTTGTTTAATTGCTTTAATTTTGAGTGCAGCATATACTAGTTGTTTCTTTTCAATGCACTTACTATCTTGTTGTAGGAATCTTTTGGTGGTAGGAGAGTATGCTCTTCACCCTTGTGGTGAAATAGAAATCTTGACCCATCTTTGGATTTTGAAAGCAAGAGGGTAATTGAACCTTTTCTTGGTGTGTTTGGGAGAAATTTTTGAGCTAGGAGAGTATGCTCTTCACCCTTGAGGTGAAATATAAATCTTGAAACTCAAAGGTTGATCCACTCTTTGTTTAGTTTTAGAATCCTTTAGCGGTCCTACTCTTGAGCAATCAAGAGGAATGACCCAAGTGGGGACAAGCTTTTTTCCAGCTATTCTAACCTACTATAAACTCAAGGATATCAAGGACACAAAACCTTGGTAGACGTAGTACTTTTCTTCACTTGATGTGAGTACTTGTGGGATTGTGACCATGAGGAAAATGTTGAGTAAGAATGCTTGAGGTACTCTTGTGGCCGCGAGGTCTGTTACTTGCCGCAAGGTAAGGAGCCCCTTTGGGGAGCAAGAGGGGTATTACGAATGGAAGCCCTTACTAAGAACCATAGATAGAAGCTACCCTATTTTTCTGCTTAGCTTCTTGGTGCAAGGATTGATCCTAGTGGACTAACCCGAATCACCCCAAGATTATTCACCATTTATGTTCCCTTGGTTGTGTCATTGGCACTTCCACGACAAAGCCAATATCTATTGTGGGCAACCACTTTGTGTGAGGCAATGGGACATCAAATGTGGGCCAAGTTGTTAAGTATTGAGCCATTGTCTTTTTAGGCTAGTAAGTGCTTGAAGTGTTCTCATTATGATCTACCTGTGTAAATGTTCTCAAACATCAAACATCACGGTAGCATTCATAGGATTTTATTGCTTTGATATCGCAATTGTTTGTCTTGGCAAGGTTGCTTTTGGCCTTGTGCAAGTGTTTTATGATATGTTTGATCACCTATTGTTTGCAAAAAATTTTGATTACTGCTAGTACTATGTTTGAAATCAAAAAATCCAATCATCAGACTAAAACTTTGACCAAATTGCCTGTAAAACTGAGATTTTTAGCATTCACTGGTTAAGAGTCGTATGATCCTGAAACTTCATCGCACATTGTACTAAGACTTATCGTGCGATAGTTTGTTGCTAGAAAACTATCACAGTACTTGCCTGGATTTTATCACATAGGATACTTGGAAACTATCACATTGCTTTGTGAAAAATATCATCTTGAAAGATTCTATCATTCTGTTAGCTTGGGAACGGTCGCACAAGGTAAATTTGTTGTCTGTCTGGTTTATGCCATTTTCAGTCTCTCCTTGGTCGACCAAATTTTAGTAGGTTACTTACCTTGTAGCTGGAAGCCTATTTGTACCTTGGGTTCCTATGTTTATACCCCTTGAATTAGTATTCTTTGATTTTACAAAGTAATCTTGCTTGGAATTGATAAGTTAGAAGTCAACCTTGTTGAAAAAGTAAACCTTTAGATTCTTTGGTAACACACTTGGAGAGTGTTAGTACTCTTTTGTCCAAATCCACTTCCATATAAAATCAATTTCAATTTCAAATATAATTTGGTTAAATCCATCCTCCTGATCCATATGTGTTAGGATACTCATCCTTTTATTATACACCTCTATGGCAGTGTTGGTTTACACCTTTTGCAATTTTCTATCTTACCATCTCTTTTTGGACAATTGAACACTTTTACTATCCTAGTTTGGTATTGACATTTCATAGGGTCATCTTATCACCAAGGGTCTTTTTCTTTCATGTCGATTACAACAAGGTACCAAGTTAGTCAAGAAAAATGACCTCAAGTTGTCTTTGATTAGTTACCCGTAGTCCAAACTCATCAAAAGCGAAAGGGAAAGGAACCCATCTTTGATCAATCCCCTAAGAGACAGTCTGAAGCTTGGTTTGACCCAAAGAGCAATCCTAGTGAGTTGAGTACCTTTTTAGCACCTTCTCAATCAGATATGGACATGAGTTACACCATGACTAGAAAGGAGAGATAAGTGATGGATCAAAATCTTGATGACATTTTCCAAAGACATAGGGATAACATGCTATTTGGTGATGACAATCAACCTGAATCACCCCCTATTAACTCAAGATATTTAGACACCCATCAAAGAGCTGAAAGACATTATGAATGAGCTCACCAAGATGCATGGTCACAACATGAAGACCAAAACAATGAATCTGGTGATGCTCATGTGAATGCAGCATTTACTAATGACTTGTTCAAACATTCAAGGCCCAACTCTCCACTCAAAACAACCTAAGGGTATGCAAATGAAAGGCTTAAAAGAATTGAGCTCGAAAAGAAAGCCTTTTTGGATGAACAAGCCGCTAAAGAAGAAAGGTTTAGACTCCTAAAGGCAGAGCAACAAGCCTTATTATAATTAAAAAGAAAAGTATTTCAAGAAGAACAAGATAGGATTTTAGCCCAACAACTCAATGACCAATTCAACAATAGGGGTACCAACAGTGGAAACAACTCTCCACCATCTACTCCCTCGAGAACCCCAAGAAGTAGAAGGTGGTCAAGAACCCCTTCGAGATCTCCTAGTCCTAGAGGAAGAAGGATTTCACAACATAGGAGACAAACACCTCCTAGGAACTCAAGACAACCCTCCCAATGAGCTCATCATGGCTCTCAATGTAATGCCCCACCAAGGAACCCAGAAGAACCTAACCTATCAAGTGACTAAGTTTGCAGAATAATTTTTTTTAAAGTTAACGTACAAGATAAACACCAATGCGGAAGCAATTACCATTAACTCACATAACATAAACAACCAACATAGGTTACAACTCTCAAGGGTTCTTTGACAAAGATTACTTAACATTAATTAATTAACTTAGATTAGGTACAATTATGAAACTCACATAAACCAATGAAAGATAAAATCAATATCACCTAGAAGATAACATAAATTAATCTGGTATCATAAGGTATTGTAATGCCCAACTTTTACATACTAGACTAGACATCACACAACCTATTTAATACACTCAAACATAGGAAAAACATGACAATTTTTTTTATGTACAATACAAGACATGCTACATATAACAAGCAATAAAGAATCCAACATGATAACACATCTAACTGGAACAATGAACTTTATAACAATGCTCAAAGAATGATCAAGACTTGTGATTTCATACCTCAGACTATTTTCATGTTCCGTTTGTTTTGACTCTGATCCCAATTACTTGCCCCTGCATACAAGACTACCAACTAGACGCATAATATTAGATCCATTAAGAATTAGATACATGATCATGAAGATAATTTCCTGGACTATAAGTTAAATAGATAAATAAGGCAGTAGTGGCATCGTAGCAATGACCATCAAAGAAATGTAAGAGTCAAGAAGGAAGAGTAATCAATTATTATGTTAATTCTTCAAAGAAAATTTATCTATGTCCCTACAAGGAATCAATTTTAAAAAGATTTCTAATAGTTACAATCTCATTCAAATGTATTTACTAAGTGATAACTTAAGAGCTTCTTACTCATATTCTAAAGTGCAACATAGTATGGTTTTGCTCAATGTTTAATTTAACTAACACTGTAAAGACTATAGATTAACCTTGATCAGTAAGGATACTGCAACATTTCAAATTAACAAGGTGTTATGCACTTGCATACTTGAGTTGCCAACTCATCCTTCTATGTTGTGTCCTTGTCCATGTACTAGAGTCTGCATACAGAGCTATAGAACTAGATGTATAATATGTATTACATTAGTAGTTAGATGTAAGAACATGGAGACAATCCCCTCATCAATAAATATCAGACAGAGAAATAAATGGAGTACTTCTCCTAAGGATGAACTTTCTTTTATAATTACAAGATAAACTTCTGGACCAGATATCATAAAATGTCAGTCAACAATAAATTCCCCTAAAAAAAAATAAGATTAACATAATATTCATTCTATTGCAAAAATATTAACAACATGATTGCTCACCACCCAACCTATGGCATCGTGAGACCCCTGGGATCCTAGCCAACCCCCGAGCAAGTGAACACTTTTGCACCATTAAGATCAATAGTGAGTTTGAATTCATTGTTACAACTGAATAGATAGGTCTTTCCATTGAAGGTCAATCCAAATCATCTGTATGCTAATATTCTCTATAAGGTTTATTCAACTCTTCAGATTTATAGGCTTAGTTTAACCATGCCGCATTCTGAAACTTCTCATTCTAAATATCTGTTAAGTCAGTATAAAATCAAGGTATAGAGATTCTGCATTTATTATTTTTTTCTTTCTGAATAGAAAAATAAATAATAAGATCTAATATCCATATTATGGGATTACAAATTCCTAACTCTATAATGATGTCTAGAAGAACGGTAAGTGATCACTTAAGGAGATATGTTTTTGCAAATTACAGTTCACAATAGCAAAAAGTGCAAACTTATCAAACAGTCATAATAAGCTACAGTGCATGGTCATGGATACATTTTTTTTTCAGAGAACTTCAAAGATTCAATGCTGGAATGGATAAACAATGAAGAAATGTTCCAAGTTTTAAGCTTTATCATTTGTGCAAACAAAATGTTATTCAAATGATCTTTATAAAAAAAAAGGAGACAGTGAAGTGCATGTTCCAGATTTCAAACCAGTATGTTAACTGATTGACAGCAAGATCAGAGACACAAGGCAGTAAACACAACATAGCATCTAAATAATGGTAATCAGCAAATAAAGATTTATGCACAGAACAACAACAGTAAGTTCAAAACTTCAACATATATGTTTGTCCTTTTTAGACTTTAAGTCTTATCTTTGTGCAAATAAAAGAGTACGTCAACTGCAGAAATATTCAAAGCAAAAATGAGACTATGAGTTTCTAAATTCAGAACTGGGGATGAAACCCCAATATTTTTGGCAATAAGATAAAGCTATGAATTGCTTTTTTGAAACTATTGATATATACTGAGTTCTTTTTGTATCAACAACATAATATATTTTGCATATGTATTGACAACGATGAAATATCAAAATTTCCAGCAAAGGAAAGGGGGGGGGGGGTGTTCTGTTCAAAATTTATGGCACATTTTATATAAAACATTAATGGGAGTTCAAATAGAAGTTAAACTGTGTTTTCAGCAATGCTTTCACATCTTATATCAAACAGTCAACCCATATTATCAGCAGAGATTTTCCATTTTTTTTTTGCAAAATTGGGCACGTTTTTGTGCTATGATATTCAACAAAAGGATAAATGGCAGTATGTGAACAATAACTAACAGTGCTTAGGCACTATATTATAGAAGTTCCAGTAGAGATAAAAGCACGATATAATGTAGGAGAGACGGCACGTTGAAAAGAAATATCAACAAGAAGTTCAAACCAGTGAACTCACGTTTTTAGCACAAGTGAATCATATTTTCAGCAAGGAAAAGACCCACATTTCCAGTAATCAGAGAAAAAAATACAAACTCTAGAGATTTCATATTCTATGCAAAAGGAGGCACAGCTTTTACCAAGAATAGGCCACATTTTTTTTTTTAAACGTTAATACAGAGTTCATTCAGAGAATATGAAACACATTTTATGCAGTGAATGAAACATATTTTCAGCAGTAAAACTGAGATATTTTCTATGAAGAGGAGCCACATTTTGTAAGAAAAATGTTAACAAATTATGATGCAAGCAGTAGTGCTTCCATATTTCATGCAAAGATGCACGTCTCTGAGAGAATAAGTGTAAACATAGAGTAAAAAGGCAAAGAACTTACCATTTCAATATAAGATGCTGAATTCTTCATCATCTAAAGGAATAGTTCCCCTTATTTTTGCAAGAGATCCCCCAAGAAATGCCAGTTCTAGCACATACATCTTTAGTCAGCTAGGGTTTCAAACCCTTCTTTGCCCAAAACAAAATGTAATATCATTTGGAGTCCACAAAAAGGGACTGTCCGAAATGTCAGTTCGGTCACAGACAGAGAGCCACCTAGCCTTTTTGGAGGACCACAAACATTGCCACCTTTTCATCTCATGGTTCGACATGTGCAAATTGAAAATGGGTTGTAGTTTTATTAACTCCCCATATTGCATTATAGAAATGATATTGTAAGGAATTTCTCTTAACCTTTATCCTAACATCAAAGAGAATAATATATATAATGTACTCATACTTTATGAGTTCGTTATATCCTACCATTCTAATGTACAAATTGTAAAATTGATAATATTCCTATGCACCCAATGATGTGTTTATCATATGAATTTTATTTATAACATCTTTCACCATGTCAGTTATTCACTTAAGAAGTAATCTACCATCATTATAATAATGTAAAGTACCTTAACCTAGCATAAAAATCCATAGTAGTAGTGTCCATGGTTATCCACCTGCACACTTATAAAATTATCAGTAGTCCAAGATAGGTTATGCATATAATCCAATTAAAACATCATATAAATCAATCTCTATATTTAGAGAAAATAGATCAACATATTATGGCATCTCATAATAACCTTCACATGTTTAAATCTACATTTTCCATTTATGCAATAGAGAAATCAACATGTATCTAGCAAATTGAACACCTCTCCTATCTTGTTACATGACTCAAATCCACATAACCTATACTCATATATATTCTCTAACCATAATGCAAAGCATAATTCATTAATTCAATCAGTCACATATATCAATATATGATTTAGGATTTCAGTTCCTTATATTATTTCATTTAAAACCTAACCATAAGTAGGTGAAACATAACCCAATAAAATTTGACATGAACACACTTAAGACATCCATACCAACATGCAAGAGTGTATCCTATTACAGTATCATTATCTCAATTCATCACAAGGAACTCAACCAAAATGTTTGATCCTAGTATACACTAATCCAACCTAAATCAAGACAGCCTTAGACTATGTTAAACTATGAAATTCCCACATAATGAAATATGTTATACATTCTCTCTCTATTGAGTCATCCTATCATGTACGCACATATATGCATCTTCATTTCTAACACCATGATAATTTGCCAAAAGTAATATTACTTCAAAACAATATATCTTAAATTAACATATTCCATGAATTTGTTTGAAAATGAAATCTATTTTAATTAAGTTGATGAACTATAGTCAAGATATCTAAGAATTCCATATGCAATCTAAGGAGAATTTTGCAAGTAAAATTATTGCTTACCAGAGTTCTTTTTACAATGATGAGAAAGAGAGGGGTACTACAGGTATCCATAATAACCTACATCCACTGCACATGTCGCAGGGTATGTATTAAAATAATGAAATGAATAACACAAGACATCTCTGAAGAACTGATACAAAGATACATGATCATAAGAAGAAGAGATTTAGAAGAACATGACTCCAACAATGAAGATCAAGAAAGAACAACTGCTACAGGGATCATCCAACATTGGTACACGAACGTTAGAATCTCAAATGGTAAAAGAACCACTACCACCCGACCTCATGAACCAAAAAGGTCCACTCCCACCGTGCTGAGGAGATAACAATAGATCCCACTTGAATAACAAACATCAAATAGATCAAGCTAAGGAAAGGATCCTGAAAGCTCTCTAATACAAGGTGATAAAGTAATAAAGCCATGAAAGACCCACTAATCCAGAGGCAACCGACACATGTAGGATAACTAGACTATGCATAGGAAGGTGTCATCATGTACGTCTAACCCTTGAGTCTCATCCTGGTAATCTTGCTGGATCCCGGCACCCAAGTGACCTTACACGGTATCAATGACTTCTCGTACAGATGAAGTCATCAACTATGCCAACTCATCCCTTAAAAGGGGGCTAGTCATCTTCTCAAAACCATCTTAGTCTGTACTAGCACTAATGCCTGGGTGAGGACCATACCTTATTAGGTTCATTTTAATAAAACTCTCAATTTTATATTTAGTTATCACTTGATTAAGATACTTAACAATAAGTGATCTTGGCAGCCACTTGTGGGCCCCAGCACTTATTGCAAGCCACCTCCTACTACATATCTAGGTAAACTACCCTAGGCTCATAGATCTCCCCTAGATCTAATCAGGTATACAACTATGTAACCTCATATCCATTTTCACACAAAAGAAGCAAATATGGTTGCAGAGATACCACATACAAAGTACAATACATCATGAGCCCAATGGTCAAATAGGAGTGATAATCAGATTAAATACACACACATCACAACATAGCTAAGATAGAACATCTGACACATACCCCAGCCTTTGTATCCTCCTAGGTCTTCTAGTACCTGATAGCCCATAATTTGCATAAGAAGACACATCAGACACAATGACTACACACTCACATTCATAGTAATTGAAATCTAATCAAAAGCATTTAAATTTTATGTTCGACACAATTGAATCCAAGCATGAGAACAAGTAAACCTATTAGGAGAAACGAAACGTAACATAAATATCACAACAATGCCTTAAATATAGAATATTCTCTAATGTTGTTCTATGAACCCAATAGAGCAAAAATGCCCAAATTCAATATAAACTAAACACTTGATAAGTTCCTTTGCCAATATGATTCACAATTAAATATATTACAATATGCAAAATATATGAGTTCTGATCAACCTAGGCATGTATGAAAAATACATCACATTTGAATAATAACACAATAGATCTAATTGATCGAATTAGAAATCAAATTACATAGGAATATAAGCATATGAAGTATACGCAAAGTCCTATCTATTCTAACCTACTATTAAACAAAATTTATTAATAGTTTATTAATTAAAATCTATAAACGTATAGATTCAATTAAATAATCAACACTAAATTAAATAACCAAATAATTAAACTAAATCAATCCACAAATTAATTTAATCTAAAACAAATTACAATTTTAGTTAAGCTAAACTTAACTAACAAATTAATATTAAAAGAAAACTAAATTAATAAAAGCACCTAAATCAAAAATTACATTGATAAAACAAAATTTAAAAACAAACTTAGGAAACAAAATTATTTTTTTAATTTAAAAAAAAAAAACTCTTATTGGCGGGGGACCCTGCGGGCCCCACACCCCACTCCCATGCGCTGGTGGCAGCCTAGGGACTGTTGTGGCAGTACCTAGCTTGTCGTGCGACAGGTAGGACTGTCGTGCGACAACCTTTGAACTGTCGCATGGGGGTTGGGGGGAGTTGGTGGCCCCCGCCCCCAAACTTATATAATTATTTTTTTAAAAAATAATCCAAACCAGCATATAGCATAAAACTATTCAATTTTTATTTTTTTTATTATATATTTTTTTTACATTTAGTAATTTCAAATTTTCAAATTAATTTTTTTATATATAAATTTAATTTTGAGACAACACATTCTCCCAGAATGTGAACACAAACACACAAAGCACAAAAAATATAATTTTTAAATCATCACACAGGATATTCTAATTTTGTAAGGAATTAAAATACTATATTTTAAAACAAAGGAAATAAGTTTAATCAAAACATATTATTAAAGCCATGCCTTGACTTGTTTTGACTAGTGTAATTTTTTTTACACAGAGAGTAACTTTTTTACTGTATTTACTTTTAACCAGAGAATAAATTTATTTACCAGAATTGGGTTTTTATCCAAATTGATTTCTTTCCAAAGGGAATAAATTTTCTTTCAACTCTATAGTCTAACTATATACCAGATTTGATTTTTCAATTTACAAACAAACTATAGACAAACTTAAGATGAAATTTTGCGAGCATAACATTACAGTGCCAAGTAATCATAAAAATATAAAATATCAGATCTGGGGTTTCTCCAATACCCAAAATTCAAGAAAACATACAGATCTAATGAGATAAAACTAGATCTACTCAAACACAAAATTTTACCAAATAAAATAACATAAAACACACAACAAGAATTCCAGATCCTACCTTAAATCCAATGCTAGAACTGTAATGAAACTCCTATTGAAGATCTGAGAGAGATTTCTTCCAAAACCAATCCTGCCTGCAAATCTAAAAACTATGATGAAGACATGAACCAGATCCAAATGCACAATCAAACCCCAGAACAACAAGCAGCCACAACAAACCAAGAATCCTCAAAAACCCAAGCACACAAGCTCTCCAAAAGAAACCTGTCTCCCTTCCAATGAATGCAATAATCCCCTAATTGGAATTCAATTCCCAAATTCATGCAATTCCCATAGACAACTCAAAAGCTAACTCAGAGTCCAACTCCAAATCGAAAATGACTCAAAAGACAACTCCTGATCAGACTCTAATTCCCAAAATTGAAAGTAATTACTAATTAATAAATAAAATATCTTTTTAAAAGCACAACACAACTTGACTTTTGAAAACTAGTTGTTCACTTTTTGACAACAACTCACTTTTCAATTATGCACATGTTAATAATTTAAAACACATATTAAATAAATAAAATACTTAATGCATCCTAAAATATGCAATTAAATATTTAATTTATTTAATAATACACACAAACATAATAAAACTCAATTATTAATAAAATAATCATTTAAATCCAAATAATCAATTATTTGATTTCAATTGAATTCCATCAAAATAAACTTAGGACATAATCAATATTAATTTCCAAATACTCAAATAATCAACTTTAATTTAATTTCCTCAATTAATCATAGGAGCATATTTAATCATAAAATTCAACTATGCACCTAACATTGATAATCACATAAAATAATCTATATAAACATAAATCAACTATAATCAATAAATGAATAATCATATAAAATCACTCACATAACCACAAATCAACTGAAATCATACGACATAAAACCAAACAAAACCAAAACCAAGCAACACCAAAAAGGGATCCACGAACTTTGCCAACCTGACAAATTCGGATAGGGTAGTCAACATATACTCATCCAACAACTAGGATAAATGGGTTTGGGTTAGGGTTTTGGATCCGTGTTATCTCCCCTCTCTTACCATTTGAGATATTGCAATAGGGCATGCTCATCTTGACAATTCAGGGAAGACGATGCCCGGTACCTATGAACCTACATACAACACCCGCATGTACAAACATATATAAATACATAACAAACAATGGCAGGGATCGGCCAATCGTGTGGATCTCGCAAGCAAGTAACTATGACTTTGTCTCTCAACCACATCAAGCACATCAAACAAAAATGTAGAACAATCACATTAACCATACACATGCTAGTATGGGGTCAGTAAAATCATATACATCAATAATTTCCTAACATATAATCTATCATCCTAAAGTAATCATATCATTTATATAATCGGACTATGGGTAGGGGTACTACACTCAACATGGAGGAAGTAGTGCAAGTTTCGATGATCAAGATTTTATGAGGATGCAACATGAGCCACTATTCCAACAATATGTGGAAAAGTATCTTGATCAAAACAAGGATAGGTTCCTAGAGAGCTTGATTAACAAGGGTACCAAGGTCCCTTACAAATTTGATGTGGATAGAAGAATCAAGAAACAAGGACCCTCTCAAGAAGAGGAGATCAAGAAACTCAATCGTATGATGGAAAAGGTGTTGGCACCTAAAAGTTCCTTTTCACTTGACTCTATCTGTCCCAATCCTTTTGACAAAAGTGTGAGTATGAAGGATTTTCCTAGAAAAGTTGAAATCCCACAATACGACAAGTATGACAGCAATGGTGACCCACATGATCATGTGTGTCAGTTCTACATCATGAGTTTTGAGTTTCACCAAGATGACTCATATCTTATGAGATTATTTTCAAGGAGTCTCAAGGGCCAAGCCATGGAGTGGTTTACCAACATAACCCCTCCCGTCAAAACTTTCAAAGAACTTGTCCACAAATTTGTTCAACATTTTGCATACAACTTGTCAAGATCAGTCTCTATGTTAGACTTGTGCAATTTGAAACAAAACCAAGGGGAATCCTTTGTTACCTTCTTACAAAGATGGAGACGATTGTGCTCTTGATATTCTAGGAATATCCATGAGCATGAAAGGATTGATATCATTATTAGCAATTTGGTGCCTGAAATGCGGTATGAGGTTCGGAAGATGGTCTTTGATTCCTTCGACACTATGGTTGAAACCACATGTCAAATCAAGGATGTCTTGAAAGAACAAGGTATTTTGGCCAAACATAACAATAACAACAATGATCATAATACTAACAACTCTAATAAGGACAAAGGCAAGCACTCACACTAGAACAAGAACAAGCAAGTAGTCAATGACAAAGTTGTGGACTCTTCCCAACCCAAGGATCAAGGAGTCCTCCATTTGTCTAGGGTAGTTCAAGATATGAAGCTCAACACATCCTCCAACCAATAAGAGCATAAACCAAAGTATCAAGAAAAGCCTAAGAAAAAAAGGTGACAATTTTCTAAGCTTGGTGACTCGTATGAGGATGTTTTCAAGATGCTTATTGCCAATAACCTTGCACAACCCCAAGATCCAGTGAAGCACCATATTCCTGATGTTAAACCTCACTGGTGGGATGAAAAAGCTTTCTGCAAGTTCCACAATGGTATTGGACATGACATCAAACATTGCTGGAAACTTAAGCATATTATTCAGGATCTTATTGAGAGTGGCAAACTTCAGATTGATAGGTTGAACACCAATGCAAACCATAAGGCTTTCAAGTATCCTTTGCCTAAATATGAAAAGGGGGAAACCTCTAAACCAAAGAATGGCAAGGCTGAAATCAACTATACCTACACAGGTGCAGAAAACATGGTCAATATGCTTGAGGTTGTGGAGGAAAGTGTCAACATCATGAGAGACAAAGATCTTTATGGTTATGATGTGGGCTCTCCTCCTATATTTGATGAAGAACCTGTGGTGGTGCTTAGGGGTCCTCACTCTCAAAAGTCATCCCAAGCTCTTAACATTGTTACAAGAAGTCAAAGCCAAGGTCCTGTGGTTATTAGAGGTCCTAGTTCCAACCAGTCTAGCAAACCCAAGCAAGTGACATCCAAGAATGTCACCACCAAATTAGCAGTCAACCCTGAAATGAGCTATAATCTTGTTGACCAGTTACAAAGAATGCCAGCTCAAATCTCAATCTTTGAACTCTTGGAATTGTCTCCAAGACATAAGCGTATCCTTGAGGATTCTTTGCATGAAGAAAATGTCCCTAACAACATAGATGTTGACCAATTCCAGAACATGGTTAACCACCTTTCCAACCCTCATTACCTAACATTCTCATAAGAAGATGACAAAGCTTTGAACCATCCGCATAATCTTGCCCTTCATATCAAAGTCATGATTCACAAGACCCATGTCAGGCATGTGTTGATTGATGGGGGTGTTGGGCTCAACATTTGTTCCTTGAGTCTATTGAAGATATTGGGTTATTTTGAGCAAGTTATTGATACCCAAAAGAAAATTACCATTAAAGCCTATGATGAGGCAGAGAGAAGTTCTAAAGGGTTGGTCATCTTGCCTGTCAGGATTGGTCCTATTGAAAATGACATTTTGTTCCAAATTGTTGATGTTGGTCCTCTAGCATATAATATCCTACTTGGCAAACCATGGATCCATGACATGCAAGCAGTGCCATCCACCTACCACCAATGTGTTAATTTCCCCTATAATGGAGTAGAAGTTTGTATACCCAGGGATAGCACATTATCTATAAATGAAATTTCAGTAGGGACTCATGTTCCTCTCAATGGGGAAGTAGAAGATTTTGATGCAACCCTAGCACAATGAAAGAATAAATTCAAATCCGTAAACCTTGGTATGGGAGGGTATCAAATTGACTCCGTTACAAAATTGCCAGTCTCCCCTAGGTCCTATGGAAAACCTTCACAAGAGATGCATCCTTCATCTTTAGCCATGACTTTGTTTGGTACATTTGTAGAGTCCTCAGTGCTCATCCAGGATGAAAAAGAAGAGGTGGCCATTAAGGACTGGATCTATAGAGAAGAAAAATACATGCATAATGAGAACTTTTATCCCTCTCCTAAGACATATGGAAGAGGGTACACTCTTGTCAAAAGTATGGGTTATCTAGGTCATGGTCCTCTCAGTCACACATTAGATGCTAGAGCCAAACCACTTGATCATGCTCTTTTTGGACGTAGGTCTAAAAAAATGGTTGGCCTAGGTTTTGAAAGTCATGACAAGAAAAATAATCCTATCCTTGTTGCGATGGATAGTGATGATGATCAAACTACATACCCAATTTGACAAACCAGCAGGACATGTGTGAAGATTGGGTCCCTACCACTAATCTCCTTTGGGGAAATTCAGATACTCCAGTTGCCAATCTAATAGTTTTAGGTTTAGAACAAGAAGAATCCACTATTGAGGATCCTATTTGAGAACATCTATACATGAATGGCATTCAAGAAAGTGTTACTCTTGGTGACATTAGAGCTTCTACATCTAGACATCGTAAATATGCTTGGTGTAAACACCCCAGTCGGGATTCAGATATGGACTCACATGATTATGAATGGGAATCTCTCTCTAATTCTTCTACACTTGACATGGACATTGATGTTGTCTATACATATGGTTCCCATCCTAAGGTAGCTAATGAGTCTAGTGTAGGATTAGAGGATTTGAATCCGCGAGTCACTTTAGTGGACGATGCTTCACTTGGTAGGATAAGTCCTAATTTGGGTACCTTAGAGGGGTACTTGACAGACCCTAACTCTGCGATCACTAGAGATGATACCATTTGCATCCACAACATTGAACCCATCATTGACCTATCCCTTGCCAATCCTCGCCTAATTTATTGGTCTCAACACTATCAAGAACCTCAACTCTTAACTTTCCAAAATGACTATGAGATAGCATGTTACCTAAATGCCCTTGAGCCTGTAGTCTCTTCCACCAGCAAACCAACTACGAGCATGATAGAACTAGATATCAAGTACCTTAGTCGCAAAATGAAAAAAAAAAAAAAAAAGAGTTCTAATGGCAAAAACCACTGTGTGGCGGTGTCAGAACCTAAAAAAGTAAAAATAAAGGATGTATCCAAGGGTGAAAACCTCTTTGAGGCACCTAAGGATGAGGTACTTGATCATCTCCCAAGTTACTTTCAAGACAAATCTTCAGTGCTTGTTGAGCCTACACAGCCAATTAATTTGGGTATAGCAGAGGCTCCACAAATAGTGCATTTGGCTCAAACTCTATCAACATAGGAAAAAGAAGCATTTACCAAGATCCTATAGAGTAAGAAGATTAACTTTGCTTGGACTTACTCAGATATGCCAGGGTTGGACACTACTCTCATTATGCATCACTTGTCCATAGCTCCAGGTATAAAACCAATAAAATAGAAATTGAGGAAAATGCACCCTCACATAGCTCTTCTCATTAAAGTTGAACTAGAAAAACTCCTCAGTGCAGGATTTATAAGAGCCATTGATTATGCTTAATGGATATCCAATATTTTATCAGTTTCAAAACATGACAATTCCATTCATGTCTGCATAAATTTTAGATATCTTAATAAAGCATGCCCAAAGGATGATTTTCCACTTCCTAACATAGACATGATAGTGGACATGATCGCGGGTTATGAGATCTATTCATTGATGGATGGTTTTTTGGGTATAATCAAATCAAAATAGCTCCTAAAGACTAGGAAAAGATTGCATTCACTTGCGCATGGGGTACCTATTGCTGGAACGTCATGCCATTTGGATTAAAAAATGCAAGAGCTACTTATCAAAGAGCTATGACAGCTATCTTCCATGACATGATGCATAAGAATATGGAAGATTATGTGGATGACACCTTGGCAAAATCTAAAAAAAGGGATACACACTTAGGAGATTTAGAAGTCATTCTAGATCATATGGAACAGTTTCAATTAAGATTAAATCCTAAAAAGTGTGCATTTGGAGTCACCTCTGGAAAACTTCTAGGATTTATCATTTCAGCCAAAGGAATAGAGGTGGACCCAGAGAAAGTTCAAAAAATCTTGGATATGTCACCTCCCAAAAACATTAGCCAAATGAGGAGTCTTCAGGGACATCTTCAATCTATACGGAGGTTAATTTCACAACTAGCTGATAGAGCTCAACCCTTTAATAAGACATTGCACAAAGGGGTTAAATATGTCTGGAATGAGGATTTTCAGAAAAGCATGGACCAAATCAAGCAATACTTGGCTAACCCTCTAATATTAATGCCTCCTAACCCAGGAAAACCACCCATATTGTATGTTTCAACAACAAAATCTTCCCTAGGGGCATTATAATGCAGGAGCATCTTGGGTTCTTGGCAATCCTGTGTCACCAAAAAGATGTTTTCTGATTTCTATGTTGTTCGGTTCCTATTTGGATGGTTTGCTCTTTCCTGTGTTGGTCAGTTTCCTTTGATTACCAAGTTTAGTCGGTAGTCTCTGCATTGGTCAGTTTCCTTCTGATTATCGAGTTCGGTCGGTAGTCTCTGCATTGGTCGGTTTGCTCTTCTCTCGAGTTGGTTGGTTGCTTTGGTTGCCGAGTTTGGTCAGTAATTTCCTGGTGCTTGGTATTGCTTTGCTGCTGGTTAGTTATCTCTGCTTACCAACGGGTTTTATTTTGTTTCTTGTTGGGTCCGACACATGCATTTATCAAGGGTCATGGAGTTAACGCTGGTATCCATTATTGTGAAGCTGGTGGTCCTTAATCTAACTATTACTTCCATTGTTTGCGGATCTGAAGGTCGACTTAGTTTGGTTGACTCTTGTATAAATTTAGTGTCTGTGTTTAGAGTTAGGGGGGAGTCAGAGATAAAGAAGTTAGAAGTTAGAATTTGATGGATCCTCGCATGTTTGAGGACTTCTAAATTTACTGTAATATCTGGCCTAAACCGGGAAGGCCTTATAGCCTGACATGTATATTGTTTGTTGATGAAACTTAATGAAGATCTTGCTTTCTCCCTCTCACTTTCTGGCATTTTGCTTCCGCATTGTGTGTTGAAGGCTTGGAACATTAGGGTGAGCCATAGCTTTGGCCCCTCTTGATCCTTCTCCCTTTGTCAGGTGGTATCAGAGCGAGGTTAGATTCTTGATCTAGGTCTGTGGATCTAGGTTTGCAGGAACTTCTTGAAACCTTAGTTGATTTTTTGTGGGGTAGCAGATTGCAATCTGACCTGCAATTGCAGAAGGTTGTCAAGATGGTTTGTGGGAGGTGAGATGCAGATCCAGGCTTGGCAAAGATGCTAAGGCAGATTGCTGCTAGATTAGATGCAGTAGAGACAGCCCAAAGAAGAGGTAGACATCTTGAAGATGTTAGTGATGATGAGGTCAAAGAAGAATAGGCTAATGCATAACCTTCACCTATTATGGATCATGGTGAAGAGAGATTCCTAAAAGCTTTGACTAGTTTGAAATTGACACCACACTTTAATCCTCCTGATTATAGTGGCAAATTGGACTCTGATGAATTAATGGACTGGATCACTGAGATGGAAAAATATTTTGAATATGAAAGTATTCCTAAAGACAAAATGGTGAAGATTGCAAGCACTAAGTTGAAAGGACATGCATCCCTATGGTGGGAACATCTAAAATTGGATAGGAAAAGGAAAGGCAAAGATAAGATCACAGTATGGAGTAAGATGGTCAATAAGTTGAAAAGAAAATTCTTACCCTGTGACTATCAGATTAACCTAATTCAGTGAATGCAAAGTCTGAGACAGAAGGATAGCTTGGTAAAGGATTATACTGAGGAATTTTACAAATTGGATATCAGATCTAGTCATGATGAAGATGATATTGAAAGGATTGGCAGATACCTGAATGGTTTGAGAAACTCTATCCAAGAAGAAATCAGCATGGTTAAGTTGGAAAGTATTGAAGAGGCTTATCAATTTGCTTTGAAAGCTGAGGAGAAACTAAACAAAAGACATGAACCAAGGCAAAGAGGTCGAGGTGGTAGATTCCATAGAGGAAGAGGTAGATCCAATGGTGAAAATAGTAGATCTGAACCTCATAAAACAAACCTGGATAAAGGTAAGACTGAGTGGAAAGGTGAAAGTTCATCCAGAGGCAGAGGTAGTAGCTACCGAGGTGGTTATAGTAGAGGAAATTTCTGAGGAACTTGTTACAATTGTGGAGAAGAAGGGTACAGATCCTTTGAATGTACACATGCAAGCAAGAAGGCTAGTAGCAGTAGAAATGCTATAGTGTAAGAAGAATCATTGAATGAACCTGAAAAGGAAAGTAAACTAATGGTAAGGAGAGCACTGTGGAATGAAAGAAAGAAGGAAGATCTGGTAAGGAAAATTTTGTTCAAGACAAGATGTAGAGTTGCTGACAAAGTGTGGAAAGTAATCATTGATAGTGGTAGCTCAAAGAATCTAGCATCTGAAGAGATGGTCAGTAAATTGTAGTTGGAAAGATTGAAGCATCCGAAACCCTATCAGATTTCATGGATCAAAGATGAGCATACACTCTTGGTAAGTGAACAATGTTATGTGAATTTGTAAATAGAGGAATACTACGATAAGGTGTTGTGTGATGTAATGCCGCTGGATTGTTGTCATTTTTTTTTTGGTAGACCTTGGCAATATAATAGACATGCTATATATGATGGAAGATTGCATAAGTATTCTATTGTGGCTAATGGAAAGAAACAAGTCTTGTTGCCATTGATGGAAGAATCTGTTAGTAATATATGTACATCTATGAAAGTTTGTTTGATGGAAGGAAGAAAGTTTGTCAGTTCTTTGAAGAACGATGATGTATGTTTTGTTGTAATCCCTAACAAATTGAGTAAGAAAATGGAAGATAATATTCTTGAGGAGATTGATAAGTTACTCACCGAGTATAGAGAAATCATTTTTGATAATGTACCTAATGGTTTGCCACCAAAAAGAAGTATAGATCATTGTATGGATTTAATCCCTGGAGCTAGTTTACTGAATAAGGCACCTCATTGGTTAACACCTACCGAGAATCAGGAATTGAACTAACAAATTAAAGAATTGTTGGATAAAAGTTTGATCAGAGAAAGTTTAAGCCCTTGTGTGGTACCTATTGTATTGGCACCTAAGAAGAATGGAGAATGGAGAATGTGCACTGATTCTAGAGCAATCAATAAAATAACGATGAAGTATAGGTTTCCTATACCGAGGATGGATGACATAATGGATAGTTTGACTGGAGCAGAGTATTTCACAAAGATTGATTTGAAAAGTGGATATCATCAGATCAGAATCAGAGAAGGTGATGAGTGGAAGACTACTTTCAAGATGAAAGAAGGTTTGTATTGTTAGGAATAAGGTGTCTCAACCTTGGATAATTCCTATTCTTATTATTTGTTTTGTAAATGTATTTTTGCAAATAATGTAATTAAGTGTGAGTGTACATGTCTAGTTGGCATGTTGATGTGTCACTCCACTTGATGTGTCGGCATCTTGTGCGTAAGGAGATCATGAATGAAATGGTCATGACGGATTCCTATGATGCGTAAGAACTATTTAAGGAATGTGCTATGACAGGTGTAAGAGCATCTTATGACTTGGGCCTATTTGGGCACCCAAGAAGAAGTGGTTGGTGTGTGTAAGAGAATATGCCAAAAATAGGTTGGTATGATAGATTCTCTTACACTCCTCTTGTGACCGTTATTTTTGGCGGATTCTATGACAAGTTGTCATAGTCTATTCTAGGGATGGATGCCTATTCTAGGGATTGCATGTAACAACTGTGTACATGTGGCTTTGTGCATGGGTCTTGGTGGTTGTGCCTATTTTTGGGTCCAGAGGAGTCTATATATATGATGCTACTCCTATGGGAGAGATATAACAGAATTTTAAGTCTTGTTGGCTTTGTCTCTCATTTCCTGAAAGAACTTGCATTGCAAGTATATTGTAATCTTTGTGTTGAAGATAATACATTGTGCAGGTTTTGGAGTGCTGGGGTTTTTTACCGAAAGGTTTTCCCTAGGGTATATCATTGTGTCATTCTCTATTTTTCTGAAATTGTAAGGATTTATAAGAATTTGCACAATACTCTCCTATAGAGATTAGCGTAGGAAGCTGTTTCCGCACCTAAGTTTCCTTACAAGTGGTATCAGAGCTTGATCAAATTTTGATCCTAGTTGTTGGGTAGGGTTTTTTGAGCTGATCTCAAGTTTGAGTGGGAGTTTTTTGCAGAGCATTCTGAATCTTATTTGCAGATTGAGATGGCAAGTTCATCATATGGAAGAATGGAGGTGGAGAAATTTAATGGCACTAATTTTGAGTTGTGGAAACTCAAGATGGAAGACATGTTGGAAGATCGTGACCTATGGGAAGTGACTTCAAATGCTACAAGACTAGCAACTATAGCTCAAGTAGATTGGGATATCAAAGACTGTAAAGCTAAGGGTCTCATAAGACTCTATTTAACTGATGCAGTCCTTCTGAATGTTCTAGATGAGAAAATCGCAAATAGTTTATGGGAAAGACTTGCGGCCGTGTATCAGGCCAAATCTCTAGTGAACAAGTTGTCCTAAGGAAGAAGTTGTACTCTCTACGAATGGAGGAAGGTGGATCCTTAACAGATCATTTAAATGCATTTAATCTACTGGCTACATAGTTGACATCAGCTGGTGTCAAGTTAGAGGAGGAGGATCATTGCTACACACTTTTGTGTTCTTTACCGGATTCATGGGACCATCTTGTGATGGCTCTCAGAAGCACTTTAGTCACTTTCAAAATGGATGATGTGGTGTCTTCGCTACTATCAGAGGAGATGCAGAGAAAGGCTTCCATTTCAGAAAAAGAAGCCCTTGCTGGTCGTGGGAGATCCACTAAAAGAGGGAAGAAAATGATAATAAGTCTGACAATAAGGGTAGATCTAAATCCCGTGGGAAGTCAAAGACTTCCAATAAGTCCAAGGAAAAATGTTGGAGCTGTGATAAATCTGGGCACTTCCATAAAGACTGCAAAGAGTCGAAGAAGAAGAAGAAAGGTTTAGATTCAGCTTCAAAAAGATCTCAAGAAGATGGCGATGCATTCATCGCAGCTTTGGTAGCCCATGCATCTGATGATGTGTGGTTGGTTGACTCGGGTGCATCTTTTCACATGACCTCTCATCGAAACTAGTTCTCAAAATATGAAGAGTTTGATGGTGGAAAGGTGTACTTGGGTGATGATTCTCACCTAAAGATAGTTGGACGCAGAAGAGTCACTATCAAATTTCCTGATGGATGAGTAAAGGGAATCAAAGGAGTTATGCACATTCCAGGTTTGGCATGAAACCTATTATTTGTAAGTATGTTGAATGATGTAGGTGTGCAAGTTGTTTTTTCGAAAGAAGGATGCAAGATGATGAGAGGATCGATAGTGCTTGCAAGGGGTACTAGGAGAGGTACATTATTTTAGCTAGATGCATGTATTCCTCTATGTAATAGTTCTTCATCCTCACCATCTGAACAAGCAGTGAAGAATTCTGTGGCTATTGGTTCTGATGGTAGTGCAAACACTTTGGAAGGTAAGCTTCCTGCAGAAAAGACAATGTTGTGGCATATGAGATTTGGCCACATTGGTGAAAAGGGTCTAAGAACCCTGAAAAATAAAAATCTCATTGAGGGGTTAAATGATTGCAATCTCGAGTTCAACTTCTGCGAACACTGTGTCTATGGTAAACAAAATCATGTTCAGTTTTACTCTAGTTCTCACAAATCTTTTGATGTTTTGGATCTTATTCATTCTGATGTATTTGGTCCTGTAAAAGTTCCTTCAATCTCCAAGTCTGTATTTTTTGTATCTTTCATAGATGATTACAATAGAAGGATGTGGATTTATTTCCTTAAAAGTAAGACACAAGTCTTTAGTCGGTTCAAGGAATTTAAAGCTCTTGTAGAGAATCAGACTAGTAAGAAGATTAAGTGTGTGAGAACTGACAATGGTGGTGAGTTTTTCTTAGTAGAGTTTGAATAGTTTTGTAAAGAACAAGGTATCGAGAGGCATAAGACAACTCCTTATACCCCACAACAAAATGGAGTTGCAGAGAGAATAAACAGGACACTGATGGAGAAGGCTAGGAGTATGCTTAGTGGAGCTGGTTTAGAACAAAGGTTTTGGGCCGAAGCTGTGGCCACTGCTTGCTATCTGGTTAACAAATCTCCTACATCAGCCCTTGTTGGTAAGACACCCATGGAGGTTTGGTCTGGTAAGAAGCCTTCAATTAGACATCTTCATGTTTTTGGTTGTGAAGCTTATGCACATGTTCCAAAGGAGAAAAGATCTAAGTTGGAAAACAAAGCTGTTAAATGTATTTTCATCAAGTACAGTGCTGGTGTGAAAGGATACAAGCTTTGGGATCCTATGACTAGTAAGGTGTTGTATAGTAGAAATGTTATTTTCAGAGAGCTAACATCTTCTCCTATTGTGCTACAACCAGATGAAAAAGAAAAGGAAAAAGATGTTGTTCAGTTGCCTCCTACCCCTGAGAAGACTGAACAGAGAGACCATGTTGGGTCTAATGATGAGGAGAGCTCTAGCAGTTCTGATAGTTTAGAAGAAGAGGAAGAACAACCTCAACCACAGCCCTTGAGGAGATCCACGAGAGAAAGAAAGTAACCAGAAAGGTTTGGTTATTCTATGTTAGATTCTAGTTGTGCCTTTGCTTTGATTACTAACACTGATGAGCCTAGATCTATGAAAGAGGCTTTGGGCATGGAAGATGTAGGTTCTTGGATTGAGGCTATGGATGATGAGATGGCTTCATTGGAGAAAAAAAAAACTTGGGACCTTGTACCTTTGCCTAAAGGGAGAAAATCTATTGGTTGTAAATGGGTGTTCAAGAAGAAATTTTGTGCAGATGGTAGTGTTGAAAGGTATAAAGCTAGATTGGTTGCAAAGGGGTATTCACAGGTAGAGGGAATAGATTATGGTGAAATATTCTCTCCTGTTGCAAAATTGACATCCATTAGATTTTTTTTATCTCTTGCTGCATCATATGATTTAGAGATAGAACAGATGGATGTGAAGACAGCTTTCCTTCATGGTGATTTGGAGGAAGAGATTTATATGTCACAGCCTGAGAACTACATTGTTAAAGGTAAAGAATCTTTAGTTTGCAGATTAAAGAAATCTCTATATGGTTTGAAGCAATCTCCTAGGATGTGGTACCTTAAGTTTGATGCCTTTGTGTTGTCAATTAGATTTGTAAGATCAAAATCAGATCATTGTGTTTATTTTAGAGTTGAAAATGATCGCCTTCTTATTGTTGCATTATATGTTGATGATATGTTGCTATTTGGGAAGGGTAAGGGTATGATTTCTGATTTTAAATCTCAGTTGTCAGCACAGTTTGAGATGAAAGATCTTGGGGCAGCTAGGTACATCTTGGGTATGGAAATCAGTAGAGATAGGTCTAACAGAAAACTTTGGTTGAGTCAAAGTATGTGAAGTCTGTGTTGGACAGGTTCAGCATGGCAGATTGTAGACCACTATGTGTTCCTATTTCTGTGGGAACAAAGTTATTTGTAGATGATTGTCCAAAATCTCCTAGTGAGGTGGAGGACATGAGTAGAGTACCTTATGCTAGTGTAGTTAGCAGTCTTATGTATGCTATGGTCTGTACTAGACCAGACATTTCCCAAGCAGTGGGAGTCCTAAGTCAATTTATGGCTAATCTTGGATGGGTACATTGGGATGCAGTTAAGCGAGTATTCAGATATTTGAGGGGTACATCAGATTACTCCATATGTTATCATGGTAACTCTTCTGGATCTCCACATTCAGTTTGTATTCATGGATTTGTGGATTCAGATTGGGCAGGTGATATTGACAGCAGGAGATCCACCAGTGCTTATGTGTTCACTATGTTTGGTGGTGCCATTAGTTGGATGAGTAAGCGACAACCTGTGGTTGCTTTGTCCACTACAGAAGCTGAGTACATGGCTGCTACTCATGCTTGTAAAGAAGCCATTTGGCTTAGAAGATTGTGTTCTGATGTTGGTGTTGATGCAGAACAGATTACTATTTGGTGTGACAGTCAGAGCACTATTTGCCTTGCAAAGAATCCAACTTTCCATGCCAAAACAAAGCACATTGATGTGCAGTTTCACTTTGTGAGAGATATGGTGGAAGATGGAAAGGTAAATTTGGAGAAGGTAGATACTGTGAAGAATGTTGCAGATGCATTAACACAACCAGTGGGCACTGAGAGGTTCAGATGGTGTTCGGAGTCTATGGGCCTTTTGGCCTATAGCGGTTAAAGTTCCTGTTATGTTCCTATTGCTCTTACAAGGTGTTTGACAAGTGGGAGAATGTTAGGAATAAGGTGTCTCAACCTTGGATAATTCTTATTCTTATTATTTGTTTTGTAAATGTATTTTTTGCAAATAATGTAATTAAGTGTGAGTGTACATGTCTAGTTGGCATGTTGATGTGTCAGCATCTTGTGCCTAAGGAGATCATGACTTAAACGGTCATGACGGATTCCTATGATGCATAAGAACTATTTAAGGAATGTGCTATGACAGGTGTAAGAGCATCTTATGACTTGGGCCTATTTGGGTGCCCAAGAAGAAGTGGTTGGTGTGTGTAAGAGAATATGCCAAAAATAGGTTGGTATGACAAATTCTCTTACACTCCTCTTGTGATCATTATTTTTGGTAGATTCTATGACAAGCTGTCATAGTCTATTCTAGGGATGGATGCCTATTCTTGGGATTGCATGTAACAACTGTGTACATGTGGCTTTGTGCATGGGTCTTGGTGGTTGTGCCTATTTTTGGGTCCAGAAGAGTCTATATATATGATGCTGCTCCTATGGGAGAGATATAACAGAAGTTTAAGTCTTGTTGGCTTTGTCTCTCATTTCCTGAAAGAACTTGCATTGCAAGTGTATTGTAATCTTTGTGTTGAAGATAATACATTGTGCAGGTTTTGGAGTGCTGGGGTTTTTTACTGAAAGGTTTTCCCCAGGGTATATCATTGTGTCATTCTCTATTTTTCTGTATGTATGGTATGTGGTTGTAATATCTTTGTTAAAGTAGTTAACAAATCTGAAATTGTAAGGATTTATAAGAATTTGCACAATACTCTCCTATAGAGATTAGCGTAGGAAGCTGTTTCCGCACTTGATTTTCCTTACATGTATGAGTGGTTGGTTATACCTTTTGGTTTAACTAATGCATCGAGTACTTTCATGAGATTGATGAATGAAGTTTTGAAGAAATTCTTGGGTAAGTTTGTGATTGTATATCTTGACAATATTTTGATATTTAGTAAGACCAGAGAAGAACATTTGTTTCATGTTAGACAAGTTTTGCAGAGGTTGAAAGAGGAAAAGTTGCTGATAAATCTGAAAAAAGTGTTCATTCATGAAAGAAGAAATTGTGTATTTGGGATTTGTTATTTCAGCTAATCGATTGAAGATGGATCTTGAAAAGGTTGAAGCCATTTTGAATTGGCCTACACTTGTGAATGCTAGTGAGGTAAGATCATTTCATGGATTGGCAAGTTTTTACCGAAAGTTCATAAGGAATTTCAGTTCAATTTTTAATGCTATGACTGAGACTATGAGAGGAGACAAAAGAGAATCCAAGTGGACACATGGAGCTGATAAGAGTTTCCAAGCCTTGAAGTAGAAGGTTGTCGAATTACCTGTTTTGGCATTACCTAATTTCAATAAAGTATTTCAAGTGGAATGTGATGCAAGTGGAAGTGCAATTGGAGCTGTGTTAAGTCAAGAAGGTAAACCTATGGCTTTCTTTAGTGAAAATTTGAATGATGCTAGAAGGAAATATTCTATGTATGATCAAGAATTCTATGCTATTGTTCAAGCACTAAAGAAATGGAGACATTATTTGATACCGAGTGAATTTGTGTTGTATATTGATCATAAAGCTTTACAGTATTTGGGTAGTTAGAATAAGTTGAATCAGAGACATATGAAATGGGTTGAGTATTTGCAAAGTTACACATTTGTGATAAAACATAAGAGTGGAGTCACTAACCGAGTTGCTGATGCATTGAGTAGGAGAAAATCTTTGATGACCAAGATGAAAATTCAAGTTCTTAGTTTTGATGAGATGAAAGATTTGTATGAAAATGACCCTGATTTTTCTGAGCCATGGAGAAAGTGCAGAGAACCTTTACAAGATCAACATGATACCAAATGGGATGAATATTTTATTCAGGAAGATATGTTTTTTAAAGGTATTCAGCTGTGTATACCAAGACGAGTAATGAGAACTAATCTGATAAAAGAGAAACATAGTAGTGGTTTGGCTGGACATTTTGGCATTGATAAAACCTAGAATTTGCTGAAGGAAAAGTACTTTTGGCCGTAGTTGTATAAGGATGCTCAGAAATTTGTGAGAAGTTGTGGAATTTGTCAAGTTGCAAAAGGAGTAAGTCAAAATACTGGTTTATATACACTGATTGTTGTACCTGAGAAACCTTGGACTGATATCAGTATGGATTTTGTTCTTGGCTTACCAAAGACAGTAAGAGGTAATGATTCTATATTTGTGGTTGTGGACATATTTTCTAAAATGGCACATTTCATACCTTGTAGAAAAACATCAGATGCAGTGAATGTAGCAGACCTTTTCTTTAAGGAAATTGTGAGATTACATGGGTTACCGAGGAGTATTATCTCTGACCGAGATAGAAAGTTTGTTGGATATTTTTGGAAAACACTTTGGAAGAAATTTGGTATCAAGTTGAAATATAGTTCTACATTTCATCCACAAACCGATGGACAGACTAAAGTTGTAAACAGAAGTTTGGGTAATCTTTTGAGATGTTTAGTAGGAGACACACTAGGCAATTGGGATTCTGTGTTGGCACAAGCTAAGTTTGCATACAATAATTCAATGAATAGGAGTACAAGAAGAACACCATTTGAGATTGTGAATGGCATACAACCGAGAGGAATATCTGACTTGAGAGACATTGAGGATGAAAACAAGAAAAGTGTTGAAGAAGTGAAATTTGCTGAGTACATGAAGACATTGCATGAAGATGTGAAGTTGAAGTTGGAAAATAGTAATCAGAAATATAAAGATAGAGCTGATAGATCAAGAAGACATAAGATTTTTGATGTTGGTGATGAAGTGATGGTTCATTTGAAGAAAGGTTAGTTTCCTATTGGAACTTATGGGAAGCTGAAGATGAAGAAGTTTGGACCTTGCAGAATATTGAGGAAATTTGACAGTGAAAATGCATATGAGATTGAATTACCTAATGACATGGACATATCACTGATTTTTAACATTGTTGATTTGTATGAATATTATGAATCTGATAAATAAATGACAGTACCGATAGAATATCCTAAGAAATAGAAAGAGGAAGTTGAATAGATTTTGAAAGAAAGAGTTGGCAAAAGCTCAAGAGGAAAATAATACATGGAATATCTGGTAAAATGGAAGAATAGACTGATGGAAGACAATTCATGGATTTCATAGTCTAAGTTGGATGTAGCTCGGATCATATCTATTGGATGATTCTATGAATCATTCAAAACAACCCTAGGTGTCTGATGCAGGAGCATCTTGGGTTCTTGGCAATCCTATGTCACCAAAAAGATGTTTTCTAATTTCCGTGTTGTTCGGTTCCTGTTTGGATAGTTTTCTCTTTCCTGTGTTGGTCGGTTTCCTTTGATTACTGAGTTCGGTCGGTAGTCTCTGCATTGCTCAGTTTCCTTCTGATTACTGAGTTTGATCGGTAGTCTCTGTGTTGGTCAATTTCCTCTTCTCCTGAGTTGGTTGGTTGCTTCGGTTGCTGAGTTTGGTCGGTAATTTCATGGTGCTTGGTATTTCTTTACTGCTGGTCAATTATCTCTGCTTACCGATGGGTTTTATTTTGTTTCCTGTTGGGGCTGACGTGTGCATTTATCAAGGGTCACGAAGTTAACACTGGTATCCATTATTGGGAAGCTGGTGGCCCTTAATCTAACTGTTACTTCCATTGTTTGCGAATCTAAAGGCCGACTTAATTTGGTTGACTCTTGTATAAATTTAGTGTCTGTGTTTAGAGTTAGGGGGGAGTTAGAGATAAAGAAGTTAGAAGTTAGAATTTGATGGATCCTCGCATGTTTGAGTACTTCTGAATTTATTGTAATATCTAGCCCAAACTAGGAAGGTCTTACAGCCCGGCATGTATACTGTTTGTTGATGAAACTTAATGAAGATCTTGCTTTCTCCCTCTCACTTTCTAGTGTTTTGCTTTTGCATTGTGTGTTGAAGGCTTGGAACATTAGGGTGAGCCATAGCTTTGGCCCCTCTTGATCCTTCCCCCTTCATCACATTACTAGCTCAACTTGATGACACTGGAAAAGAAAGAGCTATATACTACATCAGTCATACTCTCATGTCATATGAGGTTAATTACACTAGTATTGAGAAATCTTGCCTTGCGGTGGTGTTTTCTTCCCAAAAGTTGTGACATTACATGCTTGCGCATACAATACACCTCATTGCAAAGATTGATCCTCTCAAATATTAGCTTGGTAAGGCTGCTCTCACAGGTAGACTTGCTAAGTGGATGATGATCTTATCAGAATTTGACATAGATTATGTTGAGCGTAAAGCTATAAAAGGACAAGCCATTGCATATCAATTGGCTAACTTCCCAATTCGAGATAAAGCGCCTATTCAAGTTGAATTTCCAGATGAGCACATAATGTACATGACTGCAAGAACATGGAAGATGTTCTTTCATGGCTCTTTCATGCAAAATGGTTCTGGAGCTAGAGTGTTATTTGTTTCTCCTCATGGGTACACAATTCCTAAATCCTACAAACTATTGTTCCCATGTACAAATAACATTGCTGAGTATGAGGCCTTGACAAATGGACTAAAAATGGAAATAGAATGGAGAATCACAGAGCTGCATATCTATGGGGATTCACAATTAATAATCAACCAAGTTAATGAAGAATACCAAACAAAGGATGAAAAACTGGTACCCTACAAGAAAATGGTTGATTCATTGAGATGATATTTCACCTTTGTTACATTTCAACAAATCCCTAGATCAAAGAATAAAGCAGCTAATACTATGGCTACATTGGCTTCACTTCTTCAGCTAGAACAACATGAGTCTAGATTTGAATTCTTGGTGGAAGAGCTACGCTATCCTATCTATGACTCCCAAGAAAGCCAAGTTGTTTGTACCCTTCTTGGCTACGAGTCATCCCACTATGGTGCCATTTACTCATACCTTCATGATGGCATTATTCCTGAAACATTCAACCGCTCTAAATGAAGAAACTTAACCCGAAATGCCTCTCACCACACCCTTATCTCTGGTGATATGTATAGGAGGGGTTTATATGGGACACTTCTTAGGTGCTTGGAAAAGGATGAGTCCGACCAAGTGTTAGTTGATATTCATGAGGGCATTTGTGGAGGACATTCCAATGGTCTTTCCATGGCCCGAAGGTTGCTTAGGGCTGGGTACTATTGGCCTATCATGTAGACTGATGCAGTAGCATTTTCTAAATCATGTGAAAAGTGTCAGAAACATGGTAACCTGATACATGCTCCAAGCAGGGAGCTTATTCCTTCTATTTCTCATTGGTCATTTTAGCACTGGGCCTTTGACCTTGTTGGGCAAATTCATCCCAACTCATCAAGTGGACACAAATTCATCATCACTACTACTGATTACTTTACCAAATGGGTAGAAGTTGTCCCACTTTCTGTTGCCTTAGGAAAGATAGTTTCTCTGTTCATTTTAAACCATATCATCTGTTGGTATGGAGTGCCTTCTGAAATAATCACTGACAATGGAGATCAATTCAAAAACAAGGACCTTAAACAACTCTACAAGAAGTTCAAGATAAAACAACATTGGTCCTCAATTTACTTCCCACAAGGAAATGGACAAGTAGAGGCTTTGAATAAAACCATTCTCAAAATGCTCCATAGAATAGTTCACAAGAATGGTAGAGATTGGCATCTATAGATAAATCCAGCCTTATGGACTTATAGAATGAGTATTCGTACTCCAACAGGGGCTACTCCTTTTGCCCTTACTTATGGTGTTGAAGCAGTGTTACCTTTAGAGGTGGAGATTCCTTCACTTAGAATTTCCCTCAAAGGTCTAGTGACAGATGAAGACTAATGCACCATGAGACTCCAAGAGCTAGAACTTCTAGATGAAAAGCATAAGGCATCATTTGATCACATGAGGGTCTACCAAAAGCGTATGTCCAAGGCATTCAAAAAAAAGGTTCATCCTAGAGAATTTCAAATGGGAGATCTTGTCCTATGAGAAAACCCTAAAATCCAACAACATAGAGAGCAAAAGGGAAAATTCAAACCTAATTGGCTTGGACCATACATCATTACTATTTCTTTTGGGATAGGTGCTTATTTGTTGTCTACTAAAGAGGGAGAGCAACTCCCTGAGCCTATTAATATTTTTCACCTCAAGAAGTTCTATCAATGATACATGTTCTATTTGGGGGCATCCTTTGTACATATTTATTGATCCTAAAAAAATTTTTAAAAAAATTCATATATGATGCTGAAAAAATCCTTAAAAGCATATAAAGTCCTGAAAAAAATATAAAAAATTCAAAAAAATAGAAAAAGTGCCTTGATGAAAACCTAGAAACAAGCACCTTGGTAGCAAAAAAAAATAAAAATTCAAAAAAATAAAAAAAATATCCAAGTGGTGAAAACCTAGAAACAGGTGCTACTTGAGGCCTTTGCACCCTTGTTTCTTAGCATGCATCCTCGACACTTAGCCTTCTCCATCTTGCCTTGTCCTTGTTGCCTTGGTTTGGAATTGGTCTTTGTCTTTGTCTAGGGGGCATAACTGTGTTAGCTTTGGTCTCTCGGATGCATTGGTCTTTAGGACATCTTGCAAATGGTGTTTTTCAACACTACCCTAGCGTCAAGTGTTTCTCAACACTTATCAAATATCTTACCTGCAGTCTAGCATGATATGAGATTTCTCACTAGCAGATGTGATACTCAAAGTTTGACTCTATGACCTACACACATGCACTTAAACACTCGACTCACTAAGACTTGGTTGACTTTATTTCTTTGTGTGTTGTCTATGATGATTTCTTTGATGAGTGTTCTCTCCCTAATAGTTTTTGATGATGCTGAGCTAGAAGACTGGGGGCATGAGGACTGTTTTATTGCTTTTTCTGCTTGTGGGTATATTTTGTTGGTCCTAACTGTCATTAGCATTTATGCTTGTTCCACTTGACACTAGGATCTACAAGGTATTATCCTTGACTATTTTTGCAAGTGCATGCTTATAGTCATCTTGACTTTCCTTGTGTCTCGATATGAGTATAATCTTGCCATATTAAACTTAGGAAACCTCACTGCACTAGTCATCTTGACTTATATGTCTTTGATGCTTAGGTGGGATTCCCACATACCTATCTAATATAGATCATATTCAGATTCACATAGTCATACTAGTGTGTATTGTATGATCTTGCGACGCTACCAATAATGCTCGATGATGAATATTAGAGTCTAAAAGCTTTGTGACCTTGCAAGTAAACCACTTTTCATAGTAGCTTGCATTTTTAGGTTCATGTTAGTTTATTTTTGCATCTTGGATATGGAGAGAGCTCTCCTTTCATCTTTCATGGACTTGTTGGTCAACTGTGCTCACCTTTCACTTTTTCTTGATCATGTATTTCGCTCCTTATCTTTCACATCACATCCTTTTCCTATCATCACAAGGGGTTAATATTATCATCATATTTATATTAAAGAGTTCATTTTAAGAAACATTAGTCTATATAATAACAATAGAACTAAACATACATCTATGAAAGATATTATACATGAGCATATATAAGCATACATCATACATTTTGAGCAGTATCAGAAGACAATATAAAATTGAAACATTCATAACAAGTGGGACAAATACACAAGATATATCACAAATCTAGTAAATCTCATATATATATATGAATGTCATGATACAAAATACAATGTGGGATCCAAAATCTGGATAATGTCCTAGGATATGTCTCTATACATCTAACACCCTAGACCTAAGTCTGACTCTCCCCATCACATGGTGGTGGTGGTGGAGGTGGTGTTACTTCTCTGTCTGGTACCATGTCAGATCTTCCAGCCCTCTCAGAGTAGAGTGGCACTCTTTGTCCCTCTTGTACAGCCTATATGTAGAGGCCATGATAATAAGCAGCTCATGTTGCCTCCCTCCAGATCTTTGTTGTGTCAACCTGTGCTGCCCTCTCCTGCCAATCTATCTCAGCTCGTAGATTCGTCAGCTACTACATCTCAGTCTCTAAAGCCTGGATCCTAGCCCTAAGATCCTCCCCTCCTCCCCCTGCAAGCTGATCCTGCCCAGCATCCACCCATCGGTGAACTAATCTTGCCGCATCATCTCCCTCGTCATCAGAAACCTATCTTTGTGACCATTTTCAGCCACTAGATCGAGACCCTTGTCCTCTCTCTCTCACCCTCCCTCCATCTCACCTAATCGCCATGGCTGGATACTCGGAGGATCCGATAGACATCCTCTAGGGTGATAGTCACCTCTCTAATAGGCAGATGAAAGGTGTTGTGCTCACTATGCCACCTCTTAGCCAATGCTATCAGTAGCCCATGATCTGCCTGAATATGGAGCATATCCAGTAAGAACCTAAATCCCATAGTGATCAAGTCATTTCATCCAGGAGTATCGAGATCCCTGACACACCGTAGCATGGTCACTCTTGGTGCTCTAATAAGGAGCACTGGAAAGTTCTCCTACAAGCCATAACCCCAAGCCAAATGTCAGAACATATCATGATGGATGTCTAAAATTAGTATAAATAATCTTAAACAAAAACATTGTCTAGACCCATGTCATATTGCTCAAAATTTAAAACATGTCATATTTCTTACACTAGTGCGATACTATTTGTTGATAAAGTATCGTGCGATACTTTCCTCAATAACAGTGTGATAATATTTTTGAGTATGATAGTTCACATAGGATCGCACGATGTTTCATCTGGTATCGTGCGATACTGGATTGAACACCTATGCGATACTTTGTGGACCCGCGAACTATCACACGATAAATAGTATCATAGGGGTGCGATACTTTATAAGTATCGTATGAACTTTCATAGAAGTTAAATTTTAAATATTTAACAACAATTAAAAACATGTTTTCAATGCCATAAATAGCTCATAAATGACTCAACAGGTGAGTTTTTTTAAAACTTACCGATGCACCATACTGAGGAGGCTGGTTGTGCAACCGACCACGCTCGAATTGATGTGTGTGGACTGGAATCACTGCTTGTTGGGACATGTTCTCTCTCTGAGCTCTCAAAAATTTTTAAATCACAATAAGACAAATGATTTTGAAAATGACCCTTTTTGCCCCTTATATAGCATTTTGACTTTTTTACCTAATTTTCAAAACATCTCAAAATTTTGCAAAAATTGCACCCCTAGCTGATTTCAACATCCTGGATCCATTTTCGGGATCAAAATCAAAATTTGAGTTCATCTTGATAGTCAAAATTGCATTTCAAAACTTTCTCTTTCTTCTACGTAGTTGGCTAACCATTTGAGGCATGATCCTTTGATCTTCGCTGGGGCATCTTCATTTCTTCATCCCCATCTCTTTCAACCTTCTAGTCTTTCATTCATTTTCATTCGATTGATCTCTCTGAGGTTTGACTTCATCTTTATCCTATATCTTTCTCAGTCAAACTTGGGCATGTCTTCACTTCTTGATGGTTATCCTATCATCTTTCACCTTTGATTATGATTTCTAGTGATTTGATCAAATTTATCAATTTACTGTTGCTCCTCTACCTGATTTTGATTTTGATTCCGATGGGGCAGTACCTATCAGCTTCAATCCCTGATTCAGCTTTATCAATCAAACCTTGCTTGAGATTCTTATCTCTTATTTGAGACTTGACAATCCCCTATTCACAAGTATGTTGGTCTTGTCTTTCAGCTTAGCTTTGTCCTCATGTGTTCCCATCCATCAAACACACATTTGGCTTGTTTTGTGATCCCAAATCGATCTCACATTTCAATTCCATTCTTTGACCACATGTGATCCCAAATCAATCTCACATTAGTCAAAGAGGGGAAAATGTATGCACCCTAAAATGGTCGCCTAGACTTTGGGCCCCCATTCAACAGTTTATCAAATCCCTGAATCAATATTTTCAAAAATCAACATTTTTCAAATTATATCAATTTTCTTGATCAAATCCTATTTCTATCATTTATTTGATTATTTTCTATGGGCTAACCATTTTATCCTAAGTTTTTATTTATTTAAAATAAATTCCCTCCCCTTTTATTAAATAAAAATCCCCCACTTTTCCTCTTATCCTAAGTTGCACAAATAAAGTATTATTCCTATTTTATAAAAAGGAGAAAAGGCCTTTTTGTCTCATATGGACACAAAAGTCAACTCTTATTTTCTCATTGGAGGATATTTGTGCACATGGATTGCTCCTCTTTCAAGCTCCACCCTTGATTCAATCTTTTGCCTCTTAATCTCCATGGTCAATTCCTTTTCAATTCCTTTAAAAGGAGAGCTCTTTTCTCATTCTAGGATCCCAATTTTGAATACTAATCTTATGATGCAGGATTTCTTAGAGACTTTGGAGCTTTGGAGATCTTCATGCATTTAGCTTCCATTATTGCATTCTTAGCTTAAGCTTTCATGGCATCTAGCTTAGTTTCCTTTATGCTCTAGATTAGCTCACATAGCTTAATTAGTAAGGCTTGTAATACTTTCATTTCCATAGCTTAGCTTGCATCTTCATTCTTAGCATAGTTGCATTGCATTTCCATTGTTGATTCTTGAGGATATTGGCATTCTTGCCCATGTCTCTTTGAATCTCTCATTGTGTGGTTTACTAGCAAGGTTGCATGCTTCAATAGTTCTAGATGAGAGCACTATCAACATCCTTGTGACTTCATGCCTAGGGAGCTCTAGGTCACTTTCTCAAGGTTTCCCATTCATGGATTCTCTTGGAAGTAATGACTTAGAGAAGTGCATAATCTAGTGTGTACACTTAGTAATGTCCCTTTTCAATTTTGGCCAGTAGTATTTATCTTCAACCAAGGCTATCTTCTTGTCCTTCCCAAAGTGACTAGCCAAACCACCACTATGAAATTCTCAAATAATATTTTCCCTCATGGAATTCACTAGTACATTTGACTTAGTTTTTCTACCAAAATTTTTGACCAAAAAATAAAAAGGTTTTGCTTGGTCGGATTATAGAAGGAAAACTTTTTTTTTAATTTATGCTCGTGTTTGTCGAAATATCGACAAATCCCATGGTGGTCGAAAGTTTGAAAAACATGAGCATAATTTTTTTTTTTAAAAGTGAATTTCATTTCTCATTTCATTATTCCCAGCTGGCGAATTAGAAAGGCAGCGTGCGCGCGAAGGAGATTGAGCGGCTGAAACAACTCAAGGAGATTGAGCTTAGAAACCTTAACCTGGGGTTTTTGGAGGTTTTTCATTCTTTCTCTCAACTTTTTAATATACTGGATACCCAATAAGCATTATCATTTTCTTCTTTTATTCATTTATTTTTGTTTTGAGACTAGTTTTACACCTCCAGATTGCATACATTTAGAATACATTTGGCATATACAAGCATAGACTATCTTCCCAAGGAGAAAGAAAGAAACAATTGTTATGGTCCGACCAGAGGGAAAGGATGTTTTATTGCCCCACTAAGACCATGGCAGGGTGAGATGGCAAGAACTAACTTGATTAGGACATTAGGGTAGTCTCGACAAGGGTTTTATTGTCTTAGCTCCAGCAATGACCATGGGTTTTCACGGGAAAGCCTTTGTTTCCCCTCCCTCCTTTGTGATCTACATTGCATACATTTGGCATACATTTTCTTTTATGTGCCCTATTTATGCTTCCACATTTGACATACCCAGTTTGTGTATATCCTGCAATTATTGCATTCCATGAGATAGCATCTCTTTGAGGCATTCTGTCAAATAGTTTATGTGCCTTGTGTAATATCTATCAAAGAATTTGTGGGCCACTATAATATCCAATGAAAATCCCCCTTCCATTATGCTTCAATGGATGCCCATACCTTGTTCTAACAATACCTTTTTAGCATAGGCTGGTAGGATGCTGGCAAAATTCATGGTTGTCGGTTTGCCAATTTAGGCAATTATGGGAAGCAATTGAGGCATTGAAGTTTTGGATTCAATTTTTCTTCCTACCAGTGAGCTTTGTGAGCTATTCATTTCAAGAATTTTGGTGGCAACCTCACCCTACTCTCCTTTGAAATGTGCATTAATCATTGGCAGACCAGCAACCTCGGTACTCTAGTAGTTAGCATTCTATAGAGATCGCAACAAAATTATCACTGTAGGTCTAAACAAGAAATGTGGAGATTGAATTAGTGTAATTGTATGGGAGTGCTCATTGTAGAGTGAGTACCAAATTGATACCAAAATGAGCATGTTCAATAATCATTTTGCACCTCCAACAGAATCAATCTCATCGAAAAAATCAACACATTCATTCATTCAATGTAGTTGTGTCCCCATAACTCCTCATTGAATTGTTCATTGTTTCAAATCCCTCCAATGGTGATACACTCTAATATACCCACTATACCCTCCTCACACAAACCAATCCTAGTCACTTCATTGTTCATTGTTCCTAATTCCTCCATTCAAATGAGCACTTTTCTTCCAAACACTCATGTAATGAAGGAAACAGAGACAGTGTCTTAGTTTGGCAATACATAACAATGAAAGGAGTGATTGTAGCCTATAACATCTAGATTATCATAAAAATAGACAAACAATAGTACATGTTGATTACAATGAATGGTGACATATTGTTTAAAACATTGAAACCATTCTACTATTCTACTATCATGATAACCACTTAACCTTTTAAATTTGTTTCTTAAATGCAAAATTTTGAAAAATAATGTTTATCCATTTATCTTCTGCATTATGCCCTACATTTTATGTAATTATTGATAAACAAATAATCTATAAGCCTCTAAAATCTTTGTTGCTCAAAAAAATTGTAGCCGGTGATGTCCAGTATTTTCCTGCCAATAGTATTAGATTTAAGTGTTCAATTTGACAAATAAAAATAATATTGGTTTATATTCTTTTCTTTGTTAATAAAGCTCAATTCAAGAAAAATAACAATTATAACAACACAGTTAGAAATTATTAATACCCTAAAAAGAGATGCTATCATCCAAAAAAGTGCTCTTCATAAACTCTGTCTATCTTTTAAACTCAAAATGCAATTTTTTTTCTTCATTTATTTGTAGTAGTGTCTAAACTTTAGATAATATCACACAATCATGCTCCATGAAAAGATAACTCTTGGACATGTTCAAATTCATGAGAACAACAACATAACCATGCAAGTATTAGATACGGATACCATATCCTTGCAAATTTTGACTCAAATTATGTGTAATATGGAATTCTCTTGCTGTCCTAAACAAGTGATATTACAAAACAAACAAACAAGCACAAAACAGATGTGTTGAGAAGAGAATGCAAGCTTTAAACGTAGTCCCATTGGAAAAGGCTTCCAAAACTTTAAAAAACCTACAATTGATAGGTTTTAATTCACTTCTGCAAATTAAGGATTCCCATGTAGTGAATTGCTTGTCTCAAAGCCATTACTGTGACCTGCTTGTTGTTATTGGAATAATTTAATTTCTACATGCTTGCTACTGTTGGAACAAGTTAATTTCTCCCACACCATCTATGTCCATGGTCCACCACTTCCTATATTCCACCTCTTTCTCAGTACCTTAAATTGAATCTGAATGCTGGAAAAAAAAAATTATAGGAGAACAAAATATTAAAGTTGCAAGAACAAAAGAGTCAGTTGAATCAATTGTTTATAGCATGTCAAAAGTAAGATGAATGCTTAAAATCAATGAATTTTGGTAGGTGATGCTTCATTGTTTATAGCATGTCATAAGTAAGATGAATGTTTAAAATCTAAGACTTTGGGTACGTGATTTTTCACGTGATACACATGATTTGTGTAGTTCATTTAACCAATTTGTTAGTTTGAGTGAATTAGTTGAAGTTGTATCTGATAATGAATGTAAACATGAAAATGATAAATTCGAATCTGCAAATGTTGTTGGATGTTTTGAAAATAATGTTGATGTTAAGATCACGAAAAGCATGAGATATGAAGGTCAAAGATTGTGAAAAAGTGGACAAGGAATCACTACTATAACATGACCTCTAAGTTTTCCTTCATTAGATGAGTGTTTGGAAGAAAATCTGATACAACCAATTTGATAACAGATAACAGGAAAGAGATATAACATTCAAAAATAAGAAAAACCAAATAACATTCTTTATTGCAATCACACAATGAATAACATGGCAGCTTGGAAAATAATACATAGGCTGCATATTTATTGAAAGAAAACATCTTTACAAAACTCCTCGAAAATTATAAAATCTTCATCTTTCATGAAGAATCTTTGAAGCATAAACCATCTACAATTGTGTATAGAAATGCACAACTTAGTGAAGCCCTCTCAAGTTTCTATCACACGTGTCTCTATTAAGCCATTCTTTCAAGTAGCCATTAGAGCCATTTTATATGCACAGGTAATGAATCTGCATGTTTGTCAAATCTAAATGGAATACTTTGTTCCTTACATACTTAAATGGAATACACAATACCAAATGATGAATGCTCAATTGTTGTAATAGCAAAGCATCAGAACCGTCCATTTCTAGAATTTGATTTTCTATAGTCATAATGATTTTTCTATAGTCCTAATGATTTTAAACATTGTTGACAAAGAGTGTTTCTTTTTGTGATTATAGTCTTAATGATTTTTCTATAGTCTTAATGTTTTTTCTATAGTCGTAATGATTTTTCTTATTTCTTGTCTTTTGTCCCTTTTTTATTTCCTATGTATGTGCTTGGTGACAGCATTTTGAACATTGTTGACATACTTAAATGGAATACACAGTACCAAACGATGAATGCTCAATTGTTGTAATGGCAAAGCATCAGAACCATCCATTTCTAAAATTTGATTTGGTATGATAAATGTCCCTTTGCGTTGATAAAATTAGAGTTGATAAAATGGTTGTTTAGTGACGATTTGTATTTGCAAGTTGCAAACAAATCATCCTTCTTCCACCAACGAGTCATTCCATTCAAGAAAGACTATGTTTGACGATATCAACCCACAACAAAATAGGGATACAATTACTAGATTATGGTCTAAGTTTAAAAGAAAAGGTGATGGAAAATGTTATTGTCCTTTCAAAATTTGTAAGGGCTTAAAGACTCGAAGATATTTAATCAAAACAGTCGAGGAACATTGTAGGTAGCATGGTCACATTGAAGGGGGAAATGAATTTCGTCCATTGGTATGTATTTTAATAATTTATAAAATACATAAGACATGATTTGATGATGACATCATGGTCATGGTTAATAGAAGGTCATCATTTTGATATAGGTTAACCACCCTTGGTTTCATGTTATGGACCATGACAATCCAGAGAATGTGGATTTCCAAATGAGGGAACATGGAGGTGTGAATATAAAAGTAGAAGGTAATGATCCCATGGAAGAAGATCATGATGATCAAGATGATGATGATATGATGATGTTGACATAGGTGACCTTAATGTACCTATACTTGAGAAGGCACACGAGCCCCTATATGAAGGCTCCCAAAAAACTCTTCTTGTCGTTGTATTGTTGGTGAACTTGAAGGTTATGAATGGTTTATCCAACGTATCAATGACACGTATGTTAAGGTATGTCATCTTTTTTTATTTTTTTAGTCGTAATTCCCTTACAATTAACAAAGGTTAAATCATGTAGCAATTAATATTCTTTATATTAACAAATTATATTTTTGGTCCTAAGTTGATAAGTGAGTGTTTGTTACCACCATCAAACATTCTACCTCGCTCGTACCGAGAATTATCTGCCATTATGAAAGATATTGGAATGGAGTATCAAATAATACATGCATGTCTAAATGATCATATTATATATCATAAACAACATGAATTTGCAATAGAATGCCCTAATTGTCATATTAGTAGATATTGATTAGATCGAATAACAAAAAAGGTGCCTCACAAGGTTCTTTGATTTATTCCCATTATTCCACGTCTGCAATGATTATTCAGGGGCAATAGCTTGGCACAATTTATGGATTACCATGCACGTAATAGAAGTCAAGATGACATTATGTGAATGCCTGTAGATGGTTTGAAATTTAAGGAAATAGAGGAAACTTGGCTACACTTTAAAGAAGAACTTCGTAATCTCAAGCTTTCATTGGCAACAAATGGTGTCAATCCATTTGGAGAGATGAGATATATTTACTTGGTGTGGCCTATTTTTGTTATCAATAATAACATTCCTCCTTGGATGTCCATAAAGAGGGAGCACATAATGTTGGCAATGATTGTTTCAGGTATTTTTTTATTTAATAGTCATCTAAATTAATTTATTATAAATAATCCATCAAAATGGTCATAATAATTATGTAATGTTTTTATTTATTCAACTAGGTAAGTACCAAGTTAAAGATATCAATGTATATATTGAGCCCTTTATCAATGAGTTGATGGTGTTATGGAATAAGGTCACTATGTATAACATCTCTAGACCAATAAGACAAAGACATTTTTAATTTCATGCAAGTATGGACAATACATGATGCCCCTGGGCTAACACATTTTTGTGGTATGTTCTCTTCTTAACACTTCTTTTTTGGTATGTTATAGTGCTAACACAAAGTTAACATATTTAATCCAATTATACATGATCTTGTAGGTCTTCAGATAAAGGGAAAATTTGCATGTCCAGTTTGTGGTCCAAAATTAAAATCTCATCATTCAAAAAGTTTAAGAAAGTAGGTGTTCGATGAGCATAGACACTTTCTCCACAAAAATCATAAGTACTAAATTACCAAAAAATATCTTTTCAATGGGAAAGAAGAGACTACATCAAAGCCATAGATATTGACACCATGCCTATGGAAGTTGGAATACAATAAAATAAATCATCGAGGTAATGTCATTCTCTCTAATGATTTTTGTTTGAAATATATATTTTGATATTGTGTTTTATTTATTGATGATGTAATTGATGCTTGTGAAGGTCGTCAAGGCATTAATGACCAACTTCCAAAAGGACTAAAAAGTTATTCTACGCAATTTAGTAGATTGTCGTACTATGAGAAACTCTCAATCATGCATTTGTTTGATGCTATGCATATTGGAAAGAATGTAACAGAGACATTATAGAAAATGTTGGATGGAAGGCGTGACAAAGACAAAATTGTCAAAATTCATAGTGACATTGAAGAATTCAACCATGAAATGAAAAATGTTATTTAATCAAGTAACAATGGAGACCAGATTGATACAAGTGCCCTTACTTGGTTATTGTCAGAGCAGCAGAGCAATGCTATAAAAGAAGTCATAAAAAAATATGATATCCCATAGGATTTGTTGCGAACATAAACAATCTCGTATCAAAGAAAAGTGAATTTGGGCCAGGGATGAAAACACACGATTGGCATACATTTATTAAGGTAATTCATGTTATTTTGTATTCACTATATATTTGGATATTTCATGTAGTTTTCATTGCATTCTTTTATAAAATATTGATAAGATCATTTTACAAATATTGCTAAGATCATTTTACAAATATTGCTAAGATCATTTTACAAATATTGCAGTACGTTCTACCTCTATCTCTCCCACACCACTTCGACAACAATGTCAAACAAGTTATATATGATCTTGGAAAATACATGAGGTGGTTGTCATCAAAAGAAATCAATAAAGAAGATATAAAATATTGGAAGAGAAAAATTCTCCATCTTATGTGTGAAATGCAAAAGTGTCTACCTTCAACTTTTTTCAATGCACAAGAACACTACCTCATACATCAAGTTGAGGAGATTGAATTGTGTGGACCTGTACAAATTAGGTCAATGTGGATGGTTGAGAAGCACTTAAAATTTTTGAAATGCTTGGTTCGACAAAGAGCACATCTTGATGGTTCTATGGTGGAGGGATATATGGTATACCATACCATGGTGTACATTAGTGAATATCTTACAAATTTTGTAGCAAAGATCCATGTAGATCGTATTTGGGATCTCAACTCCATTAAAAAATTTGAAGGGGAGTACTTGATGTAAAAAATTAGATTAAGGAAAGTGAGAGGTAAATATAAGATGTTATTGTAGTTAATTAATTCTTATAAATCTTCAATATAAGTTATTTATAATTGGTGTATTTTTTTATACAGTTGGTCGAGAGTGTGATGAAATACATTTGTATATTGCGAACAATCTTGATTGGATGATGGTATGGATTGAACAATGTCAACAAAATAGTTGTTTATTAACATGAGAAGGTGTTTCTTCATTGGTTAGAGAAGCTCATCGTAATGGAGATTTTAATGTTATGCCAATGGTAATTGATCTAGCATATGGTTTAAGAGGTAGAGAGGTACGTACAAATTTATTAATGATCATGACTCATGTTTCATATCAACTCATGATCCAAATAATTTTCACATGTTTGAAAAATTGCAAGTTAAGCACCACAAAGCTATGTACTATCATGGCCACAAATTTCGCATAAAAAAGTTGGATGACGTGAAGAAAACTTGTGATTCTAGGATAACTGCAATTTTTGAGGTCACTAATATATCATCTAGAAATGACATACATCCTCAACAATCTCAAAATTGATACTATGGCATCTTGGATGATATAATTGAGTGTGACTTGAACTCCTTCAAATTAGTTCTATTTGTCGTCAAATGGTACAGGCTATGACTAAATCAAAATGATCCTGATAGAACTGTTATTCAACATGATAATGGATTTACAATTATTAATACAAGGTCATTTGAGCCAGTTGGAGATGAGCCCTATGTTCTTCCAAGCCAATGTGAGCAAGTGTTTTACTTAGAGGTTCCACATAAACAAGATTGGTCATTTGTTGTTACACATGATCCAAGAAGAAGGTTGATAAAGTATAATGTTATGGAAAAAGATATTGAAGAAGATGAAGAAGAAGAAGATGATGAAGAAGATGATGGTGATGGTGGTGATGGTGGTGATGGTGATGGTGTTGGTGATGATGATGATGATGATGCTGATGATGATGAGAGTGGTGATGGTGATGATGAGAGTGATGATAGTGATGATGATGACGATGATGATGATGGATGAAGAAGATGATCAATGACATGATTAAAATGTACAAGGTATGTGATTTAATTATTTATATATATTTAAATTGATTAGTATATATATTTAATATTGATTTATTGATTTCAATTCTAATGATTACATATTTATTTTCAATTCTAATGATTACAACATATGTGATTTATAATTACCAATGTTTTTCTTATGATGCTCAATTAATTGTTGTTGATAAATGTATATATTTTGTTTGATTGTCACCTTTTTTGTAAATAGGCAATTGACTACAGACATCGTCACCCCTTCTGTTGACGATCTTGAATTCCATATATAAGGTAAATTGTTTCATGTTTACGATCTTGCATATTGTTTATGTTTTCTTCTAAGTTATTTGTAGCATATGTATCATATAATTTTTAGCTAACTAAAGATAAATGATTAACATATGCAGGAAATTTAACCCCTTTGGTGAGGATCCTGCACAATGACATGGATCATCAGGTATAAGTCAATAAATAGACATAATTTTCTTATATTCTTCTTGTTTATCACTAAGTGCGTATGTTATAAATAGACATATTATATAATCATATAATGTGTCAAATAATCGACGCAGAAAGTTTGACATGTTATATTCTTCTTGTTTATCATTTTATATGATTCCTATTTTTGTGCCTTTCCTTAACTTTCAACTTACATTTTGTATCTCCCACGTACAGACAAAGAATAACCGTATGTATGGGTCATGACTTGATTATTCTATATATATTATTTAATTATTATCAAAATTCTATTTGAAGCGGGGACATGACAATATCTCATTTCATGGATTGCAGGACCCACCAAATAGGTACTTGTCAAATCTATCTACATTGAATGAGAGAAATGAGGGAATGGTAGATGAAAGTTCTACATGTAGTATAGCTAAAATGGGGAGATCAACTAGAGGTCAAAAGATTAGAAAAAAATTCAATAAATGCATGCAATTTTTCCTTGCTAAAGGGGGGTCATGTTCTTATGATGATGAGACAAAGGTGACATCAAGATGCCCTTTCAGTACACACATCTTGAGAAAAATGGGTACCCAATGAGCTACCTCTAATTAACATTGATTTTTTTATGTTAATGAGAGGATATATCACATAGCTCCATCCTCATTACATGGTTTGGGGCTATCTTCCATCGATGGGATAAATGTATGTTACAACAAAGTTGTTGAATTTATGGAGTATGTCGGTCCTTGTTACAATTACAATGATTGGATGCGGATTGTTCAATATATAAAAAGTATGTGTAAGTATGCACTATCAATAAATTATATATAATAGAAAGAAAATGATCAAAGTAAAAGATTTTCTATGTACATTGATGGGAGACCAAAAGCAATAGGGAATATCGCTGGTTTTATAAATAGTATGCGACCTTCCTCAACTAATAAGCAACCCAATTGCATATTTGAGGCGCACGAGGGGAATCAAGTTTTTGTATGTGTGATAAAATCAATAAGTGCAAGAGAAGAACTACTAATAGATTACCATTTAAATCGCATAGATACAAACAAAGTTACTATCATGAGGGTGGTAAGTACTATATACCATTTTATTAATAAATTTTTTTTGCTAAGTCTATTGCTTTCAATTCGCTAAAGTTTTTATATTTAATCTTTGTCACGGGACGATATGGATCCCCCACATGATAGAGGTCACAGGGATGCTCCTCCCACCCATTCTTCAGCAATGGTAAACTTTATTGAAATTGTACAAATTAGATAGTTGAAAAATGTTATTTTATTTAGGGTTTTGGAGTTATTATGATAGTTTTACTGATATTCTTGTCACAATTTGATGTTCAAGATAGGGGAAAAGCACCTGCAACAACAGAGGCAATCGTTGTAGATACAGATGAGGATATCCCAGAAATCCCTAATTTAATAAATATGTTGAACAAAAAACTAAAAAGAGTCAATGTAGAAATTATTAGCATTTTGGAAGCTGCAAATCCAATCGAGGAGATGTTGAAGAGGCAAGATGAATTGATGGCACAAGCACGTTGTTTTGAAGTAAGCAGTAATGAATCTTTAGTTATAACAAAAGTTTAATAAAGGTTTATATTTTATACTCTTTTATGTCATGAACTAAAATATGTATGTGTTCTTGTTACAGGATTTTTTACTTGGTCAACTACTTGGTCATGGACATCGCGGTGAGGCCAGTACTAGCAGAGCTTCGGTCGCCTCAGGTAAAATAATCCTTAAGTTTACAAGTTACAAGGAATTTTTTCTTTGGAACATTCAAAAACTTCTTAAGTTAACTCTTACTTTTATTATTTTAGAATGTCTTTGCTAACAATGTATTGTTCAGGTGATCAAGTGCAGGCGACTACTCCTAGGAGGTCGACCGACGTCCATCTAAGATTGACGAGTGCAATGTCGGAAACAAGGGGCATGAAAACATCGACACCTTCACGGTCTATGCCTGGTAAATCCTTGTTTTGATATATTTAGTTTTGTGTTAATTATGATTTGATAATGTGTACTTTAATCTTGGGTGCATCTCATAGTGGGTTAATTTTGTAGAGTAGGAAATACACTGGCACCGTCTGCTACACCAAATATAGATCAGAGTATATGTATTGGTGATAATTCACCATCATTTTTTGGATCTACCTGTGTTTCTAGCACGGGAGTTATGTAGACGTCATTGTTGATTGACGATAAAGAATTGATGCCTTTAAAATATCCTAAGCTTCCAGGTACTTTAAAATGATTATTTTTTATATTGTAATATGCATTTACCTATTCATAAAAAGTTTTGGATTGATGATCCCATGATATTTTTTGCAGGAAATGATTCTTTTTATAAGATGCTTTATGACCTCACATTAAAGATATTCTTGCCCACCATATGTACAAGGTGGAACATCATAAGTGAACTAACCCTATCCCACTATTTTTATTTCATATCATTAATTGGTAAAATATTTTTCCTTTTATTCAGGCCTTTTCTTTTACTATATTCAAGGTACACAACTTTATTTAATTTTTCTATCTAACAATTTTGTGTTTTTTCTTACAAGGTGGAACTTGCAAGACAAAAAATTAAAAGATCAGCTCATTAAAGATTTAGAGCATGAGTTTGGTAGTAATATTTTTGAGGAGAAATGTTTTTTAGAAAAAGCTAACAAACATCTTAAGACTGTGAAGGACTCATATAGAAGGAGTCGCATCCAGAACCCAAAGTACGAGCATCCTCGCTTTATTCCAGTGGGGGATTGGAATGATTTCATTTTGGATGCAAAGGAGAAAGGGGATGCTCAAAGAGGAATTACACTAGCAAATGAGAGAAGAAGGTATGCAATAGTATTAACTACTAGTACAATGTAATAATGCACTAATTAGTGATCTTTATATCTATATCATCTAACATATTTCAAACTTTTCATAGGTTGCAAGACACATCAAAGGCAACAAAGGTCAAGCTGCAAAAGATTGGGCAGCACAAACTTGGCTCTGGTGGATATTCCAAAATTAAAGCTAAGTAGAAATAAATGAATTCCAGAGAAAAATTATTTATAAAATGCAAATAATTTTATTTAATCAAAAAATGCAGGGCTCAAAATTTAATTTAGAGGCCACGACAAAACACAAAAAAATTGCCTTCGAGGAAGAATATCAAGTCGTGGCTAAACACCTATGCCAAGCTTTCACTAGCCCAACCCAAGAGTCTCCTGCATCATGTGACCAGGTAAATATGCCAAAAAAATATATATTTGAAATTGAATACTTGAGCAACAATCTATTTGATAATAATGTGCATGACATTGCAATGCAACCTCCTAATCGTAGCATAGATCCTACACCGCATGATGAAGCCCCTGATGTGCATTGTAGTGTCGATGGAGGTGTTCACTTGCTATTTAAAATTAATTATGTAATTATTAATACAATTTAACATCTTAAATTGAAATTGGTGTAACCCTTTTTGTGTATATTTTAGAGCATACAGAATGTCATGTTGAATGAGTGGAGGATGTTCAGAGTGATCACTATGTACATCATGTGGCACATTCAGGTAAAGAAAATCTATGTTTTGTTCTTTTAAATTTCTTTTTTGATTTATAGTTCTTTTACTTAATTAAATACTTGTAACACTAATATAAAATGGTGTGAATTTAACCCATCATATAGTTGTTATTTCAGCGGACCCCCCTTTGGCGCAATAGCCTCCTGTTCCTGAACAGATGAGGAGGAGACATGTGTTGGCATTAGAATCAGTAGAGGAGGGGAATGACGAGGATATTGATGCTCCGCTTAGCTGTTACCTTAGAAAAATGAGCAAGAAACCAAAAAAGAAATGATTGTAATTAACATTTTTTGCTAATGAAAGAACGTTGTCTTAATGGATGTAATTTTGTACTAGTAAATGTTGATGAATGATGTGTTGATGAATTATTCATGAATGTTGTGTGTTAATGAATTTATGTGTTAATGAATGTTATCATGTTATTATAATGATTGAATATTATATTTCAAAAATCAATGAATGAATATTATTAGATGTTAATGTGGAATTTAGAGTGGTGTTATGGGGGGGAGGGGCCAAATGATCTTCCACCTTCACGTGGTTGGCCTTGTTAAGTAGATAATATTAAACTATTCTCAAAACCAAGTGAAGCTCAAACTAAACCAATGACATAGATTCAATGGTCAAAAACACCCACTTCTTATTCCATATTATTTCTCATTCACTTTAAGAAATATTTTACTTCTTAAACATGTTCATCAACCAATCTGCATCACCATGTTCATCAAATTAGATTTATAGATAAGAGAGTGAACATAATACAGACAAATCTTGAAAGGCCAAATGAACATAATCTTGATAATAATCGGTCATACTCTATTAATGTTAATCTTTTTATTTAGAAGCATCATTTTCAATGTTTTTAAATGATTACCCTCTTGAGAACATTCAATCATCCTTATGGAAAAGTGATATGTTATCCCTTATCAAATGTGGTTGTATGTAGTTCCTTGGTTTACGCCTAACTCAAGCTTCTTGTATCAAATGCCAAGATGTAATTTGTTTATCAATTCTATAGTCTTTTTTTATTGTTGATAATTGTTTTAACTCTAATTATGATTGCTTCATAATTGTTCTTTATGACTGCATGTATGACAACTTTGTCATATGACCATACCCATGACTGCCCCAATGTTCTAGTTTAACTTTATTTTTACCCTATAGTATCACTTGAAATCAAATAATATGCACATGTATTGTAGTAAAATGGGCATTGATTCATGGTATTAATGATTGTTCATGTAGTATCCGTTGATACCTTGAAAGCAAGTTTTGAAAACTTACCTTTGTTTGGATACCACTATCTCATGTTCATGCTATAACACTTCTTTATACATTTCAAGTGTAGTTGTACCAAATGACTATGAAGTATGAACTAAAAAAATGTGTCTATTAACCTACTCACTCAGTTAATATATGCAAATGTAACTTTTCATGTGCTATATCTATCAATGCATCATTGCTTTGTCCATAATTGAATCTATAACCTTTCAAAAGTCTCTATTCTCACTTTACTTGGTCGGTCTGTTTACCATTAATTTGATCCTTTGCCATAGTGGACCTCATGTCTTTGTAACACATCATAACTTGATATCTCTATATTGGTTGTCCTTGATTTCACTAGTTTTTATATATTGTGGTGATTATATTATCTTGTTGATTTCTCCCTAGGCTCTTTGACTATTCACTTATATAATGATGTTTTGATGAGAAAAGACTCTGATGTTTTGATTTCTCCTTAGGCTCTGAAGATTCTGAATTATTTTATGCTTCAAGCATCTTTGCAAATATAAAGTTTCCTTTAGTGTATATGACAAACTGTCATTTGTGGAATTGTATTCACTATAGATGTGTAAATGAAAAAAACCATGCATTAGATGAGTATCATGATTGGATTGGACTTGAATATAAAAAATAAAGGCTATGAGCCCTAAATTGGTAGAAATTATCAATTTTGACATAAAACTAAAATTGGTTGGAGACATCAGTGAGGCTTCTCACTTCATGGAAACTTCCCTTAAATTCAAAATCTATTCTCTCTCAACTTCAACTAAAACATACATTCCTAGTATAGATTTTAAAAATGAAGTTTTGGGACATCTTACTATAAGAATGGTGCTAGGTAGAGAGCATTATATGGTATGTCATGCATGCTTGTTAGCTATTAGTGATCATTTAGAAGCCCATATTTTTGGTACTGTTGTCCCTTTTGAATGTATGAATTTATGCTTATGCTCAAACTCATAATTTAATGATCTTCTTTGATATAGATAAAGCTAGGTTCCATTAAGCTAGTAAAGAGATACATGAAATGAATATCTATAGAGATGGAGTCGATGGGAAACTCAGAAAAGGAGCCTGCACAGGAATTCTTGTTGCTTCAGGGTGTGCATTTTTCTTTTAGACCTCATCAAGTAAATATTCACTTCATGTGACATGTGGATAAATGGCCTCAATTGTTATTATATTGCTTTGAGTAATGTTTTCTTTTTCCATTTATTTGTCTGCCATATTTGCAGTTTGCAGGAGGGTTTGATGCAGAAACCATGTGTGCTTTTGAGGAACTACGTCATCTTGTTCACATTGACTTCCTTCCTAGGACTGACTTCCTAGTGGTTGACTATTCCTTTGTTGTTCAATTAATTCCAGATATCTCAGTTAACAAACTTCTCATCTACTAATATATGATTTTATCTTTATTGAATTGCATTTAGTTTAATAGAGGTCTTGATCTTTGTAGGTGTATATTTGATTTATGCTCATTCTCAAGATTCCATAGACTTCATTTATATCTTTATATCTTTCATACCATTACATACTTCATCATCGATATTATTTACTTTATCTCTACATTTCATATATCTCAATTTATCTCACACCAACTTCCCCTGGGTATATGGACTCTCTTAACTTCTTTCCTCTCCATAGCCACCTTTGAATTTGTTCTTGTGAATATCAAAAATCATTGAGATTAACCAAAGACATCTTCAGTTTTGTGAATGGGAGCTGCAACTGTGATAATACCCTTGATGCAACGTATATATTTTGGAAGGTATGTTATTTATCAATATCAATTCATAGGATGCCAGCGCATACCATTATGACTGATATTTGGAACAAGAATTTACTCCTTCATTCCCTTAGTTTGTCCACCTCTCCTATCTTTCATTGTGCCAAATTCTACGTCCCAAGAGTAGGGGAAAACCAATTCTTCATTTAATAGAGTAGTACTTGGAAAATGTTGGTTAGGAACAATGGAAAATAGTCCCGATGATTACTTTTGACTTTTTGATAATTATTGTCATGTGTGATGGTGGATGCAGATTAGTTTTCCAATGTTTAGTGACCGTATTATGTGTTACTGATTGTGGATTGCATTGTTGATCTATTGATTGGATCAAGAATCTTTGAATCGTAGGTAGAGAATTCAACTTCCTGATTCCCATGAATAGTGTTGAGTATGTTCTCTAATTCGATTAGTGATCTATATATCTATTAGTGATGTGTCCTATTCTTTTCCCATCTAGGTTGCCTTCTCAAATCTCTTGTTCGTAAATGACTTGTACTCTAAAGTTGGACAGGAATGAGGGTGCTTCCCTTGTGTAGTTGTCCACATTGAATAGAGAGTTTAATAATATAAACACCAAACTATGTTTTCACAAGCAGAAAAGTGACTATTTGTAAACTTTTGTGTGTTTGTATTATAGAGTTTTTGAAACTTCGTCATGACAAATTTTAATTTTTATCATTCTTGTATTTTCATGTTTGTGTTGTAGTTGTTATGCACAGTGAAGGATTTTATTAATTAAAAGAGAGTTTCCCATCTATCCTATCTGAACTTTTGGAAAGCCTTGCTAGAATTGAGAAAGATTCTAGCATGGTTACTAAGTATCGATATGAAGGATTAGATGGTAGTGATTCCAATGGAAGGTGAGTGAGGAAGAGAACATAGATCCTTTCTCTCAAGAATAGTTTGTCCTTGTAAGTGAGATTTTTTGTCTCACCGACTGTGACAGTATGAGAATCCCATTGGCACTCTACATTATTTACCAATTTGACATTCAACTTTCATGTCTGATAAAATATTGTCAAGTCTGGTTTCAGAAATGCCATTTTCTCTTGCTTCATTATGTTGTATAATCTTAATTCATTCATTTGGTTTCGTTACAGTTGATGGCAGTGGCTATATATTTGAAAAATTTTAGTTTCGTTGGTGTTTTCCTTGTGGATTAACTATCTTCTCATATGTAACTTACATGAAATTAAGGCAGTTAAGTATTTGAGTATTGTATGCCTACGATAGATTTGTAGGAATGCATTATTTAGCCCTTGTATGAAAATTCAAAATGTTTTTTCAATATCAATTTTCAATTCTCTTTCTTTAATTATTGTAGCACCACTTTGTTCTAATCAATTTAGACCATGGTTGCATACTCTCTATTTTACAAACTAAATGTTTTAGAGATTGCATTAAACTTGAAGTGTTTGGATACATAGCATTCTATTCCTTATCACACTTAGTTGCAAATAGTGTTTTCTCATATGATTTATCTAAAAGAATTTCTTACATTGTATGCATGGGGGATGATTTTTGTAGGTTGAGAATTGTTTTGTACTCTGCCAATTAAAACTTTTGAAGTAATTCTCTGAAGCTGGCCAATGAAAATAGCTTTTACATTCTTGAATATAGTAGATTCTCAAACCTTCTACAAAAATGCATAGTAGTAGACAATGTAAGTACATTTATAGTTTAAAATTGAGGATTACTAAGAGAGTAATTTAACTTGTATATCAATGTTTGGTGATCAAGAATGGCCATTCAAATAGTTGCAGTGTTTCTATGATGGAACTGTTGAGTGCATCTTCAAATTCAAAATATAAGTTACATGGAAATCAAAACTCAAGGATTTATGAAACCATGTTTGTCCTTGGCTGACGAGTGTGAAAGATGGGTTAATATTGGTACATGTTTGATGTACTTGGTTTTAAGATGTCTCATTGATATCTTGTATCTACAAGTTAGATAGATGGTGTCTTATTTCTGACCTACTCCTGCATGATTAATGTTGAACGTTTGTAAATTTCATGTTGGATGGAGGCTTTAAAATGTGTAAGACTCAACCATGTTAAGACACTAATCACATGCTCCTTACCATTTTTAATTTCTCTATTTTAGACCATAGGTTGGACATAAGCTTGTTGCAACTCATACAATTTAGTTTCTTCTATAATGTGATCGATCACTACTACATCCCATGAGTGATTACTAATTGGGTAATCCTTGTGTTTTTATTTCTATATAATTTAATATTGAGCTATGCATTAGAGTTTGCATGTGTATTTCATTGTTATGATTTTATTTTCCTAAGTTTGATTGCAAATCTGAGTTAATGAGTAAGTTTGAGTGTTTATTTATTTAGAGTTAGTTGCATGTTACCCCACAAAAGGGTTTATCTAGAGAATTTAATTAAATTTTCTACTAATAGCTAAAGATGTTTTTGAAATCTCATGATTTGTGTTTTGGCCATGATACACCATAAAAAACAAAACTGAAATTGGAAGCCATTCATATCTTTCATTTATACTGCTTCGACTTCTTGGTGCCCATGAACAGTGTTAAGTATGTTCTCTAATTCGATTAGTGATCAATATATCTATTGGTGATGTGTCCTATTATTTTCCCATCTAGGTTGCCTTCTCAAATCTCTTGATCATAAATGACTTATACTTTGAAGTTGGACAGGAATGTGGGCGCTTCCCTCATGTAGTCATCTACATTGAATAGAGAGTTTAATAATATAAACACCAGACTGTGTCTTCATGAGCAGAAAAGTGATTGTTTGTAAACAATTAAAGCATAATATTTCTATGCTTAATTTGATAATATATTTTATTTTATTTTTTTTAAATGTAATCTTATGTCACTTTTTCGACGGTAAAAGAATAGACTTATCGACGAGAATGCTATATCTTCGACGGCTATTCTGACCAGCTCTCGTCGAAAGAGCAATGAACATTCTTTGTCATTTCGATGAGAATTCTATACACTCAATGACAATTTTGACCATAAGTCCTCGTAATTTTGACCAACATTGGTCGCAGAGATGAAAGGTATGATTGATAATTCTTCCAGGTTGAAGTGATTATTTCGATGATGAGTCCATCAATAATTCAACCACTATAGATGTCAGAAATTTGACGATGGTTTTTGTGTTGTATAATCAATGAAAAAACTTCAACAACAGTTATGGTCGTTTGGTCGACCAATTGGCATCTAAAATTTGACTAATCCTTGTCAAAAAACAAGCTAAAATTTACTAGTGGAACCAACTGGTATACAAAGTTGTTTTCCTCTAAAGAGGTAACAATCCTGATTATTCTATATATATTATTTAATTATTATCAAAATTCTATTTGAAGCAGGGACATGATAATATCTCATTTGATGGATTACAGGACCCACCAAATAGGTACTTGTCAAATCTATCTACATCGAATGAGGGAAATGAGGGAATGGTAGATGAAAGTTCTACATGTAGTATGGCTAAAATAGGGAGATCAACGAGAGGTCAAAAGATTAGAAAAAAATTCAATAAGTGCATGCAATTTTTCCTTGCTAAAGGGGGGTCATGTTCTTATGATGATGAGACCAAAGGTGACATCAAGATGTCCTTTCGATACACACATCTTGAGAAAGAATGGGTACCCAATGAGCTACCTCCAATTAACACTAATTTTTGTGTTAATGAGAGGATATATCACATACCTCCATCCTCATTACATGGTTTGGGCCTATTTTCCATGGATGGGATAAATGTATGTTACAACAAAGTTGTTAAATTGATGGAGTATGTCGGTCCTTGTTACAATTACAATGATTGGATGCGGATTGTTAAATATAAAAAAAAGTATGCGTAGGTATGCACTATCAGCAAATTATATACATTGGAAAGAAAATGATCAAAGTAAAAGATTTGCTATGTACATTGATGGGAGACCAACAATAACAGGGAATATTGTAGGTTTTATAAATAGTACGTGACCTTCCTCAACTAATAAGCAACCCAATTGCATATTTTAGGCGCATGAGGGGAATCAAGTTTTTGTATGTGTGATAAAATCAATAAGTGCAGGGGAAGAACTACTAATAGATTACCATTTAAATCGCATAAATACAAACAAAGTTACTATCATGAGGGTGGTAAGTACTATATACCTTTTTATTAATAATTTTTTTTTTCTAAGTCTATTGCTTTCAGTTCGCTGAAGTTTTTATATTTAATCTTTGTCACAGGACGATATGGATCCCCCACATGATAGAGGTCGCGGGGATGCCCCGCCCACCCATTCTTCAGCAATGGTAAACCTTATTGAAATTGTACAAATTAGATAGTTGAAAAATGTTATATTATTATGTTATTTTATTTAGGGTTTTGGAGTTATTATGATAGTTTTACTAACATTCTTGTCACAATTTGATGTTCAGGATAGGGGAAAAGCACCAGCAACAACAGGGGCAATAGTTGAAGATACAGATGAGGATATCCTAGAAATCCCTAATTTAATAAATATGTTAAAGAAAAAACTAAAAAGAGTCAATGTAGAAATTATTAGCATTTTGGAAGATGAAAATCCAACCAAGGAGATGTTGAAGAGGTAAGATGAATTGATGGCGCAAGCACGTCATTTTGATGTAAGCAGTAATGAATCTTTAGTTATAACAAAAGTTCAATAAAGGTTTATATTTTATACTATTTTATGTTGTGAACTAAAATATGTATGTGTTCTTGTTACAAGATTTTTTGCTTGGTCAAGTACCTAGTCATGGACATCGCAGTGAGGCCAATACTAGCAGAAATATGGCCGCCTCAGGTAAAATAATCCTTAAGTTGACAAGTTACAAGGAATTTTTTCTTTGGAACATTCAAAAACTTCTTAAGTTAACTCTTACTTTTATTATTTCAGAATGTCTTTGCTAACAATGTATTGTTCAAGTGATCAAGTGCAAGCGACTCCTCCTAGGAGATCGATCGATGTCCATCCAAGATTGCATCTCATAGTGGATTAATTATGATTTGATAATTTGTACTTTAATCTTGGGTGCATCTCATAGTGGATTAATTATGTGGAGTAGGATATACACCAGCGTCGACTGCTACGCTAGATACAGATCAGAGTACATGTATTGGTGATAATTCACCATCATTTCCTGGATCTACCCGTGTTTCTAGCACGGGAGTTCTGCAGACGTCATTGTTGATTAATGATAAAGAATTGATGTCTTTAAAATGTCCTAAGCTTCCAAGTACTTTAAAATGATTATTTTTTATATTGTAATATGCATTTACCTATTCAAAACAAGTTTTGGATTGATGATCCCATGACATTTTTTGTAGGAAATGATTCTTTTTATAAGACGCTTTATGACCTCACATTGAAGATATTCGGCCCACCATATGTACAAGGTGGAACATCATAAGTGAACTAACCCTATCCCACTATTTTTATTTCATATCATTAATTGGTATAGTATTTTTCCTTTCATTCGGGCCTTTTCTTTTACTATACTCAAGGTACACAACTTTAGTTAATTTTTCTATCTAACAATTTGGTGTTTTTTCTTAAAAGGTGGAACTTGCAAGACAAAAAATTAAAAGATCAGCTCATTAAAGATTTAGAGCATGAGTTTGGTAGTAATATTTTTGAGGAGAAGAAAATTTTAGAAAAATATGTCAAACATATTAAGACTGTAAGGGACTCCTATAGAAGGAGTCGCGTCCAGAACCCAAAGTACGAGCGTCCTCCCTTTATTCCAGTGAGGGATTGGAATGAGTTCAATTTGGATACAAAGGAGAAAGGGGATGCTCAAAGAGGAATTACACCAACAAATAAGAGAAGAAGGTATGCAATAGTATTAACTACTAGTACAATGTAATAATGCACTAATTAATGATCTTTATATCTATATCATCTAACATATTTTAAATTTTTCATAGGTTGCAGGACACATCAAAGGCAACAAAGGTCAGGCTGCAAAAGATTGGGCAGCACAAACTTGGCTCTCGTGGATATTCCAAAATTAAAGCACAAATTGTAAGTAGCAGTAAATGAATTCCAGAGAAACATTATTTATGAAATGAAAATAATTTTGTTTAATCAAAAAATGCAAGGCTCAGAATTTAATTTAGAGGCCATGACAGAACACAAAAAAATTTCCTTCAAGGAAGGCTATCGAGTCATGACTGAATGCCTACACCAAGCTTCCACTGGCCCAACCCAAGAGTCTCTTGCATTATGTGAACAGGTAAATATGCCAAAAAAAAAATATTTGAAATTGAATACTTGAGCAACAATCTATTTGATAATAATGTGCATGACATTGCAATGCAGCCTCCTAATCGTAACACATATCCTACGCCGCATGATGAAGTACCTGATGTGCATCATAGTGTCGATGTAGGTGTTCATTTTCTATTTAAAATTAATTATGTAATTATTAATACAATTTAACATCTTAAATTGAAATTGGTGTAACCCTTTTTGTGTATATTTTAGACCATACAGAATGTCATGCTGAACGAGTGGAGGATGTTCAGAGTGATCACCATGTAGATCAAGTGGCACATTCAGGTAAAGAAAATCTATTTTTTGTTCTTTTAAATTTCTTTTTTGATTTATAGTTCTTTTACTTAATTAAATACTTGTAACACTAATATAAAATGGTGTGAATTTAACCGATGACGTAGTTGTTATTTCAGCGAACCCCCCTTTGGCGCAACATCCTCCTATTCCTGAACAGATGAGGAGGAGACATGTGTTGGCATTAGAATCAGTAGAGGAGGGGAATGACGAGGATATTGATGCTCCTCTTAGCTGTTACCTTAGAAAAACAAGCAAGAAACCAAAAAAGAAATGATTGTAATTAACATTTTTTACTAATGAAAGAATGTTGTCTTAATGGATGTAATTTTGTACTAGTAAATGTTGATGAATGATGTGTTAATGAATTATTCTTGAATGTTGTGTGTTAATGAATTTTATGTGTTAATGAATGTTATCATGTGATTATAATGATTGAATGTTATATTTAAAAAATGGATGAATGAATGTTATTAGATGTCGATGGGGAATTTAGAGTGATGCTAGAGGGGGGAGGGACCAAATGAGCTTCCACCTTCACGTGGTTGGCCTTGTTAAGTAGAGAATATTAAAATATTCTCAAAACCAAGTGAAGCTCAAACTAAACCAATGACGTAGATTCAATGGTCAAAAACACCCACTTCTTATTCCATATTATTTCTCATTCACTTTAAGAAATATTTTACTTCTTAAACATGTTCATCAACCAATCTGCATCACCATGTTCATCAAATTAGATTTATAGATAAGAGTGTGAACATAATACAGACAAATCTAGAAAGGCTAAATGAACATAATCTTGATAATAATCAGTCATACTCTATTAATGTTACTCTTTTTATTTAGAAGCATCATTTTCAATGTTTTTAGATGAATACCCTCTTGAGAACATTCAATCATCCTTTTGGAAAAGTGATATGTTATCCCTTATCAAATGTGGTTGTATGTAGTTCCTTGGTTTACGCATAACTCAAGCTTCTTGTATCAAATGGCAATATGTACTTTATTTATCAATTCTATAGTCTTTTTTTATCGCTGATAAGTGTTTTAACTCTAATTATGATTGCTTCATAATTGTTCTTTATGACTGTATGTATGACAACTTTGTCATATGACCATACCCGTGACTGCCCCAATGTTCTAGTTTAACTTTATTTTTACCCTATAGTATCACTTGAAATCAAATAATATGCACATGTATTGTAGTAAAATGGGCATTGATTCATGGTATTAATGATTGTTCATGTAGTATCCTTTGATACCTTGATCGCAAGTTTTGAAAACTTACCTTTGTTTAGATACCACTATCTCATGTTCATGTGATAACACTTCTTTATACATTTCATTTGTAGTTGTACTAAATGACTGTGAAGTATGAACTAAAAACATGTGTCTAATAACCTACTCACTCAGTTAATATATGCAAATGTAACTTTTGATGTGCTATATCTATCAATGCATCATTGCTTTGTCCATAATTGAATCTATAACCTTTTAGAATTCTCTATTCTCACTTTACTTGGTCGGTTTGTTTACCATTTATTTGATCATTTTCCATGTTGGACCTCATGTCTTTTTAACACATCATAACTTCATATCTCTATAATTGTTGTCCTTGATTTCACTAGTTTTTATATATTATGGTGATTATATTATCTTGTTGATTTCTCCTTAAGCTCTTTGACTATTCACTTATAGAATGATGTTTTGATGAGAAAAGACTCTGATGTTTTGATTTCTCCTTAGACTCTGAAGATTCTAAACTATTTTATGTTTGATAAAATACTGTCAAGTCTGGTTTTAGAAATGTCATTTGCTCTTGCTTCATTATGTTGTATAATCTTAATTCATTCATTTGGTTTCGTTACAGTTGATGGCAGTGGCTATATATTTGAAAAATTTTAGTGTCGTTAGTGTTTTCCTTATGGATTAACTATCTTCTCATATGTAACTTACATAAAATTAAGGCAGTTAAGTATTTGAGTATGGTATGCTTGCGATGGATTTGTAGGAATGCATTATTTAGCCCTTGTATGCAAATTCAAAATGTTTTTTCAGTTTCAATTTTCAATTCTCTTTCTTTAATTATTGTAGCACTACTTTATTCTAATCAATTTAGACCATGGTTGCATACTCTTTGTTTTACAAACTAAATGTTTTAGAGCTTGCATTAAACTTGAAGTGTTTGGACATAACATTCTATTCCTTATCACACTTAGTTGCAAATAGTGTTTTCTCATATGATTTGTCTAAAATAATTTCTTACATTGTATGCATGGGGGATGATTTTTGTAGGTTGAGCATTATTTTGTACTCTACCAGTTAAAAATTTTGAAGTAATTCTTTGAAGTTGGCTAATGAAAATAGCTTTTACATTCTTAAATATAGTAGATTCTCAAACCTTCTACAAAAATACATAGTAGTAGACAATGTAAGTACATTTATGGTTTAAAATTGAGGATCACTAAGAGAGTAATTTAACTTGTATATCAATGTTTGGTGATCAAGAATGGCCATTCAAATAGTTGCAGTGTTTCTATGATGGAATTATTGAGTGCATCGTCAAATTGAAAATATAAGTTACATGGAAATCAAAAATCAAGGATTTATGAAACCATGTTTGTCCTTGTCTGACGAGTGTGAAAGATGGGTTAATATTGGTACCTGCTTGTTGTACTTGGTTTCGAAGATGTCTCATTGATATCTTGTATCTATAAGTTGGATAGATGGTGTCTTATTTCTGACCTACTCCTGCACGATTAATGTTGAACATTTGTAAATTTCATGTTGGATGGAGGCTTTAAAATGTGTAAGACTCAACCATGTTAAGACACTAATCACATGCTCCTTACCATTTTTAATTTCTCTATTTTAGACCATAGGTTGGACATAAGCTTGTTGCAACTCATACAATTTAGTTTCTTCTATAATGTGATCGATCACTACTACATCCCATGAGTGATTACTAATTGGGTAATCCTTGTGTTTTTATTTCTATATAATTTAATATTGAGCTATGCATTAGAGTTTGCATGTGTATTTCATTGTTATGATTTTATTTTCCTAAGTTTGATTGCAAATCTGAGTTAATGAGTAAGTTTGAGTGTTTATTTATTTAGAGTTAGTTGCATGTTACCCCACAAAAGGGTTTATCTAGAGAATTTAATTAAATCTTCTACTAATAGATAAAGATGTTTTTGAAATCTCATGATTTTTGTTTTGGCCATGATACACCATAGAAAACAAAACTGAAATTGGAAGCCATTCATATCTTTCATTTATACTGCTTCGACTTCCTAATGCCAATGAACAGTGTTAAGTATGTTCTCTGATTCGATTAGTGATCTATATATATATATTGGTGATGTGTCCTATTCTTTTCCCATCTCTGTTGCCTTCTCAAATCTCTTGATCATAAATGACTTGTACTCTGAAGTTGGACAGGAATGTGGGCGCTTCCCTCATGTAGTCATCCGCATTGAATAGAGAGTTTAATAATATAAACACCAGACTATGTCTTCACGAGTAGAAAAGTGACTATTTGTAAACAATTAAAGCATAATATTTCTATGCTTAATTTGATAATATATTTTATTGTTAAAAAGAAATTAATTTTATGTCACTTTTTCGATGGTAAAAGAATAGACTTATCGACGAGAATGCTATATATTCAATGGCTATTCTGACCAGCTCTCATCGAAAGAGCGACGAACATTCTTTTTCATTTTGATGAGAATTCTATACACTCGATGATAATTTCAACTATAAGTCCTTGCAATTTCAACCAACATTGGTCGCAGAGATGAAAGCTATGATCGATAATTCTTCTAGGTTGAAGCGATTACTTTGACGGTGAGTTTTTTGATAATTCAACCACTATATACGTCAAAATTTTGACAATGGTTTTGTTTCGTATAATTGACGAAAAAACTTTGACAATAGTTATGGTCCTTTGGTCAACCAATTGGCATCTAAAATTCAACTAATCCTCGTCAAAAAATAAGCTAAAATTTACTAGTGGAACCAGCTGGTATACAAAGTTGTTTTCCTCTAAAGAGGTAACCATCCTGCATAAAGTATTCTCCCCTCATGTGATCTAAAAGAATAGTTGCTGGCTCTTTAATCTTCTCTATAATTTTCCAAAAATCATCATCAACCTCATACAAAACTTTAATAGAATCAAACCCAATGACCTCTATTTCCATTGTAGTTATTAGTGTAACACACCGACTTAGGGCATCAACAACCCGATTCTACTTTCCAGACTTATGCATAAAAACAAAATTATACCCTTGTAAGAAAGACACCCATTTAGCATGCCTACTATTCAATTTCTTTTGTTTGTTCACATATTTCAAAGCCAAATGATTTGTAAACAATACAAATTCTTGTGGGACCAAATAATGCCTCCAATGCCTTAAGGCTTGAACAATAGCATAAAATTATAAATCATAGGTAGAACAGTTCTTCCTCACATCATTTAACTTTTCACTAAAAAAGGCTATTGGTTTACCTCTCTGGCTAAGAATAGCACCTATTCCAACATGGGAAGCATCACACTCTACTTCAAATAGTTTATCAAAATTTGGAAGTGCCAATATAGGAGCTTCAGTTACCTTTTTCTTCAAGAACTTGAAACTTTTTTCAACATTTGTTGTCCATGTGAATCCCCTTCCTTCCGTACAATATGTTATGGGTGCTACAATACTGCTAAAATTTTGAATAAACTTTCTATAGAAGGTTGCTAATCCATGAAAACTCCTTACCCCTGTTATGTTGGATGGACTAGGCCATTCTAGGATTGCCTTGACCTTTTCTGGGTCCATTTGAACACCATCTTCAAAAATGACAAAGCCCAGAAAAGTCAAACTATTTTGCATGAATCTGCACTTCTTTTAATTTGCATAGAGCTTCTCTTTCCTTAGTAAACTCAAGATGATCCTCAAGTGTTGTAGGTGTTCTCCTTTGTTTTTTTCTATAAATTAGGATATCATCAAAATAAACTACAACAAACTTACCAATGTAGGGTCGTAAAACAATATTCATCAATCTCATGCATGTACTTGGTGCATTAGAAAGCCCAAATGGCATAACCATCCATTCATACAAGTCATCCCTAGTCTTAAAAGTTTTCTTCCACTCATCTCCTTCACGAATTTGAATCTGGTGGTATCCACTTCATAGATCAATCTTGCTAAAGTATTTGGCCCCTGCTAATTCATCCATCATATCCTCTATATGAGGAGTAGGAAACCGATACTTGATAGTAATCTTATTAATTGCTCTACTATTAGTACACATCCTCCATGTTCCATCCTTCTTCGGAGTCAAAAATGCAGGCACAACACATGGGCTTATGCTTTCTCTAACTAGGTCTTTCTCAATTAGTTTTGTTACTTGTTTGTTGAACTCTGCATGTTGTGTTGGGTTCATTCAATAAGCTTCTTGATTAGGAAGAGTTGCTCCAGGAATAAGATCAATATGGTGTTTTATATCCCTTTTTGGTGGGAGACAGTCAAGTAGCTCATTTGGAATAACATCAATAAATTCTTCTAGTACCTTTACTGCATCATGTGGTACTATGTTTTCTAGTTCTTCTCCTCTTTTTACTACCAATGCATAATAGCAACATGTCACCTTCATTTCTTTGACAACATCCTTCATTTCATCCTTAAGTGGTAAGAGAGTCACTTTAGAGCCATCCTTCCAAAAGGTATATGTATTTTTCTCTCCATCATGCATGATCTTCCTATCATACTGCCATGGCCTTCCCGACAAAATATGACAAACATCCATAGGAATAACATCACACCATATCTCATCCTTATAGATTTTTCCTATAGTAAACCTAACCGAACATCTTTTATCAACAATAACCTCATTTCCTTTCTTAAACCATGCAATACGGTAAGGACAAAGATGTTTCTCACATTGCAGAGTTAATTTCTCTACCATTTCCTTAGCTACCATATTCTCACAACTACCCCAATCAATAATAACTTGGCATACCTTTCCACCTGAAGTGCATCTAGTTCTGAAGATGTTGGTTCAAAGCCACGAATCATCAAAGTTGTTTACAGGGACTTCTTCCTTCTCTTGAATGATCATCGATCTCCTCATCATGAGAGTTTCTCCCACATCTGGTAGGACTTCTTGTTCTGCTCTTGCTGCTATAAATTTTGGCTGAACCAGGTTCACTCTAGGTTGTCCTCCTTGATTTCTTTTTGGCATGTTATAATTTGAGCATTCAAAGGCTCTGTGTCCTTCTCCACACCTAAAACAAGTGAAAGGCCTTCTCTGATTTTCCCAGCCTCTTCCGCTTCCATAGCCTCATCCTCTCTGAAACCCCCTTCCTCTTTCTTGATTTGGAGGATCTTGCCTAGTGTCTATATTTTTTTCAAATCCTTGAAAAGACTCTCCCCAACCATTATTAGAACCTCCCCGAAATGGAGTTGAGGTACCCCTTCAACCACCTCTATTCCTCTGGATATATTACCTATTCTTCTTTTCTTCAGCCTTTAGAGATAATTGGTAGGCTTCCTCCATACTATTAACACGATGCATGCTCAATTCATCTTGGATGGAGAATTTTAGGCCATTCATATATTTAGCAACCATCTACTCGTTATTTTCTTGATGCTCTATGCGCAAGGATAGCTTGTAGAATTCATTTGTATAGTCTTGCACTGAAGACAAGTTTTGCTTCAAATTTTGGAACCTATGAAAGAGGGTTTGTGAATAATCCATGGGTAAGAATTTTTCTTTGAGCTTTTTCTCCATCTTGCTCCATGTCTTAATATTTTCCTTTTCCTTTCTAGTTCGTTCCTTTTGGAGGTGATCCCACCATATCATTGCATGTCCTTTTAATTTTGTGCATGCAAACTTCATCTTCTTTTCTTTTGTCATAGGCTTCCATTCGAAAAATTTCCCCATCTCGTTTATCCAGTCTATTAATTCTTCTGGCTTAAGACTACCAGCATAGTCTGAAACGTCAATCTTGATTGCTTCACTTCTTCCTTCTAAAGCCCTGAGAACTCTATCTTCATAGTTCATTTCTTCCGACCTCTCTTCTATATTTTCTTCATTTTGGTCAGCACCTCTTCGATTTCCCTCTTCATCAAATTCATTCCCTCTTTGTATTCCTTGATTATCTAGTCGCCCATTGAGTCGTTCAATCTGCCTCTACATATCCAACATGAATCTTTGCATCAGCGTGGCACCTCCTCTTCTTCTTCCTCTTCCTCTCCGAGCCATCTTCCTGCTCTAATACCAAATGATGTAGCACACAACTCTCTGTTAATAATAAAACTCAATTACAAAATAAATAAACACAGATTTGAAACCTTCAATATTTTCCATTCATCACTAACTCCTACAATTATCTGCAAACCCTTAAATAACCAAAAAACCCAAAAAATCAAGAAATCTGAAAATTACCATTTTTCACAGTTTTTCCCATAGTTTTTTTTTGCCATTTTTTATAATTTCCAAAACAACACCTAAAAAGCTGAGCTTTTGCCTAAACATGCCCTTGACTAAGTTAGAATGAATTGCCAATTAATATCCGAGATTAGAAACATAATTTTGAATTTATTACAAAATAGAACTTTCTAAAAACTAGGAAAAAAATACTAAAAGCTGATTTCAGAGCCCTAAATGAAACTTCCAGCTCCTGAAAAATGTGCCAAAACGGACCTCGATCAATCTGAGATCATCGACAAAACATATGGCACCTCCTAAAGCATGCACCCGAAAAATTTCAGCAAAAACTCAGAAGTGAGTCAAAAGTTATGACCTCCAGAAGTTTTTGCATCATTTTATGACCTCCAGAAACTCAGAAGTTTCTGCATCAAATTTCTAATAAATTTGACCAAAATCAAACAATATTTTAATTGATGAAATAATTATTTTATCCAATCTTCTAATTCTTGCTTTATTTTTTAAAATTTTTGTTTGGGTCCACTACAAAAATTAAGTAGTCCCCATCATAAACTACAATAAAAAGGAGACCAAATCTCATGATCTTGTACCTATCATAAAAAGCTCTCGCCTACCTAATTTTTTAAAAATTTAAATAATATATAGAATATTATATTTTAAAAATTATATAGAAACTTTTATTTATAATAAAAATAATATCAAATTATAAAATAGTAATACATGAAAAATATCAAATTAATTAAGCAAATTTTTAAGTTTATAAGTTTATATGTTTATTTTAAAATGATTCTAAATTAATATAAATGTATAATAAAATAATATAAAAATAAGTATATTGCATACTAATATTTTAAATTAGTGAAACAAATTTCTGTAATTTATATATTATATTTTAAAAAAATTATAAATTAATATAAATATAATTAATAAAATAGAAATATATATTATAAAATAACATGTATTTATATTATTAAATAAAACAACATATTATTTAAACAAATTTTGAAGTCATAAGCCAATAGAACCATCAAATTCCATTCCTGCTTGGCCAATGAAAACAAGAGTGTCCTCTAATTATTGCTTTATTTTAAGCTTATTGAATTTACCATTTATAATCAAAACTTATTTAACCTCGAAATTCAAATATGTGCTACATCATAAGTACGTGAGCGACTATGTCCCCCAATGAAGACTATCTTATGATGCGTTGCGTGCCAAGGCAGCACTAGATCAGAAGATATTTTCTCCTTGGAAAGATATTTTGGCCGCATTTCCAATTATTTTGGACCAGAAGAAAACAAATGTTTTTTTCTGCCCACGATTGCGCCTGGAAGCACGCAATCTCCCTCACTCTTTTCGTGCAATGCCTGCCCGCAGCACACACATCCACGTCTCTTCATCTCAATTCCAATCTCCCCTACAAAAGGATATTCATTTCTTCCTCCTCCACAAAATTGCTAAACTATCTGAAGATTCCTAGTGTTTTGGGCATTCGAGGGTTAAAAAAAAACCCCAAAAAGAGGAAAATTCGGCTACCATGGCGATCATCTCATATGGTTTAAATGGTCTGCCACTGAAAAATCCGTCGAATTTTCTTCTCCGCCATCCTACTGTGAAATTTCCAGGGAAAACAGTGCACTTAAAGAGCAAAAGGAAGAGAAATTATAGTTGTTGCAGATGTTCTGTTGGGGTGGAGGAATTGGGTTATGATTTGTATGAATTGTTGGGAATTGAAAGCACGGCTGGGCATCAGCAGATTCGAAATGCGTATCGGTGGTTGCAGAAGAAATGTCACCCGGATGTAGCCGGTGATGATGGTCACCATATGGCCATTCTGCTCAATGAGGCGTACTCTGTGCTTTCTGATCCCAACGCTCGCTATGCATACGACCAGGTATATAATTTTTATTCAATTCTTACAGTGTTTAGAAGAAAATATGTTCAATTTTTCAGATCATATTTTATGATGGAAGATTTAACGGCTGGTATGCTCAGATTTTGATTTCAATCCTAATAAAATTGAAACAGAAATTGCCGTCAGTAAATGTAGCCATTGGTTAGTATAAAGGAGGTCGTCAGTTCGAATAACGACGTCGTCTTTTTTATACGTCCGCGAACTGTTTAGTGATGCAAAAGTTTTAACAGTGCTTTCCAGAAGTTCTTACAATTGAACTCATAAATTGTCAAAATTTGGTGCTTAGTATAAATTTCTATTTTTCTATTAATTTTGTTGGAAACTGCCGCAAAGAATAATTTGAAAATTAAAAAGTTCATCCAGATTCAATGATAGCTCGTTGAAGGCTTTTGGTTAAAAGATCGTGTTATAGTTATAAAAATTCATAAAAAGATTTTTTTTTTTTAATATATTATGTTATCCTTGTTTGATGCCGCATGAAATCAAGTCTATTTTTAAGCATTAAATTCAACAGTTAAACGGAGATATATGCTGATAAAAATAAGAATTAAACAAATATTAAACTGATCCTCTTTTTGAGTTGTTAAATGGCAATCTTCTTTGAATTATGTTACGAATGTTTCTAATAATCTCCATTACTATTTCGATTCAACCTTCTATTTCGCTATCCACTTTTTTAAAAGTATCTACCTATTGATGACCAAGAGATCTACTATTTTTGCTGTCCACTTTCTCAAAAATAGTATCTACGTATTGAATCTAGATATCCTTATGCACTCCGTAATTTGATGCTATTAAATATTACTTTACAATTCCAGACTTATTCATACAGTATAATTGAAAATTTTATGGAACCCTTTTACTACAATAGATAAATTTAGGGAAAAGCCCCCCTCGTCTATGGGACCTTTCAGAGTTTGTTTCAAAAATCACCACTAGATATTTTGGACAGTAACTGTTACCGATAAAGATTAATGTGTGAAGAAATCTTGGAAGTATAAATTTATGTGAGGCCCATGCCTGCAAACTGTCATATGCTCTGTTGAAAATTTCGTTCTGCCATTAAAAAAATTTAAATCTCTTTAATTGTCATGCAAGAAAACATAAACTCCTTCCTCTGGAGACTAGAAATCTCCATCAAAAACGTGCAGCTTACTTTCTATAATTTAGAAAGTTTTCTAAATCTTATTTTCAAAATTATTCGAGCCCGGTTTACCAATTTGTAAAGTCTTCTGTATCAGATATGTTGGTGGTTTAAGGTCTAACATTTCGGGTCTCATTATTAAACCCATCTAAAATCACCTGTGCAGTCTGATTCAGAACTAAAAGACTGCCAAAAATAGACTTATTGGCATATTCATCTTACTTTAATAGTAATTGACAGAGACAGAGTTCTACAGTTTAACATATATGCATTTCCTCCCAGATGGCATTGAGTCATGTGAAATTTTCGCACAAAACTACATACTACCAAAAAAGAAAAGTGGAATATTCATCTGCAATTTTCGTGGACAGATTTTTTAATGTAGCCATGTAATTTGTTTGTGGCATTACATCCTTACATATTTCTGTCCTGAAGATATTTTTGAATGGGCCTATTTAACAGTTTGGTTATATAGTTAGTATGAATTGCTTCCTAATTTCGGAATAATGATTTTCTTCTTATGATTTGGGTAATTTGATGTTTGAAAATGGTTTCTTCTGTGAGCTGAACGTGAGATTTTTACATTAATGATTGTGAAAAAAATGAAGTTATTTTAATTCGAATTGTGTGTTTTGAATTGCAGGTTCGGGCAGAGAGGACGGAGGTGGAAGGGTATACAGGGCAGCCTCTGTATTCAAAGTGGTTGGGCCCGGCGGAAGAGGATCGAGCCATATTTGTGGACGAGGTAAAGTGTGTGGGTTGTCTGAAATGCGCTCTGATAGCACCCAAGACGTTTGCAATCGAGACCTGCCATGGCCGGGCCCGGGTCATTGGACAGTGGGCTGAGTCAGAGGAGACTGTCAGCGATGCCATCCAAGCATGTCCCGTCGATTGCATTTCGTATGCTTACTTAAAAACTTTTTCCATATCTCTTATTGAGGATTTTGTTCCACATTAGTGTTAACTTTTCTTATGGAAAAGGTTTGTTTTAGTAATGGAGTTTTTATGGCAGATTTGTGGAAAGGACCGAATTGCCAGCTTTGGAATTCCTGATGTCCAAGCAGCCTCGCGTTGCAGTCAGAATGAATGCCAACAACAGTGTCGGGGCAAGAGTCACTAATGTGTTTGCGGAAGCTGAAAGGTTTCTGGAGAAACTCAGAAAGAAGGAGAGAGTTTCCAAATTCCAGGTTGGTCTGCAGGTTTCCTAATTAAAGTATATCTGAGAAGATTGAATTCAATTTATACATTATCAAAATCCTTTCATGAAGCAAAAGATTTTCTTTTTTGAGCTTCTGACGTTTAAAATTTAATGTTGGAGATAACTGCAGATCTAACATTCACATGTGTCAGTGTGCTGTCATTAATTTGATGCACGAGCCATGACTGAATTGTGGTAATTTAGTTCTGGAAGTTTGTTAGAATAGAACTCTAAAATATGTCCAATAAACTAATTTGTTGTCATTTTTAAATCTATATTTACTGTGAGTTTGATGTGCTTCTTGAAGTTGTATAATGTAAATATCCTTTGTTGAATCAAAAGTAATCTTCTCTTGAAAAATATTCATAGTTTTATCACTTAAATGCTAAGCCCAAACTTACTATGATATATCAGAGTCCAAAGCTAGGATGTGAAATAATTCTTCGGCAGAGGTATATGTATCGATTGATCCAGATGACTGAGATAATCTTTAATAGCAAGAGGATTCAACCCAACCCTGCGGAGAGGATAAACTCAATGATTTTACCTCTACGTATTCAGCAGGAGGATTTGCCCTACCCCATGGGGCATCTGCTCAGAACTTATGCCCAGTATTTGTAGTATAAGACATTTCTTTACTAATACCCAAAATGACTTACTAAAACTGAAAAAACATGAAAAGAAAAAATCATTTTGAATCTTATTTTTACAATTTCTGGTCTGAACCTAAAGCGATTTATTTTCAGGTGATTCTTTGATATGACAACAAAACAAAATGTCTTGTGGCCTTATTCAAATTTATTTTCAGAACGAGAAAATCAGAATGCAGTCTTAACATGGCAACCTGTTTGGTGATTGCAAAGAGTCAAAGACTGTCTTGAAAAGAAGATTAATAATTTCATTGCAACAAGACAATATCAGAATGCAGCACTAACATAAATGTCTTTGGAGATAAATTTTTGGGACTAGGAAAATATTATGCTAGATTGAAGTTTAAACAATTTATTTTGTTGTTGTTGTTTGGGTGCTATCAATTTATTTTGTTGTTGTTTGGGTGCTATCAAGTTAGCCAATATAGTGATGATGAAAATTGTATCTTATGAACCTGAAAGAGTTAAATTATCTGTCTGTAGAATTTCTGGATTGCTCGCCAAGGGCAAACTAAAGAAGCCGGGAAAACTTTATAATTACATTTTCGTAAAGTATGCCAGTAATCTCACTAGAATTTTGCATATGTAGGAATCCGCTGCACAAAGGGAGTCAAGAATGGCAGCAGCGGAGCAGATAAGGACTAATGCAGGATGGTGGTGGCACCGCTTTGTTGGAGAACAAGCCAGAGAATATACCAACCATCAGCGGGCATCAAAGGGGGCCATTGTTCCCCTGAACTGGGAACAGAGGCAACAGTTCTCAGCTCCTATTGATTCAGAAAAGTATAACAATTCCAGTGGTCCATATAAGTACCAAAGGATACACATTAGCCAAGAGCTGAGTGAAGCTGCTGCACGACGTCGGATGGGGAAGTCGCCATCTCATTCGAAACCTTCACATGTAGCCTCTGATGGGGACTATTGGGTACCTGTTACCCCTGAAAAAAGCAGTGTCGCAACAAACAATTTGGATTCCAAGAGAATATTTACAGTGTTTCCCAGGGAAAGATACATCGCATCATCTGTGGGTGAGGAAGAGAAGATGGAGATGGAACTCAGGGAGAGCGGAATGGAAGGAGATTGGAGAAAAATGATAATGTTAGTGATACCGATAGCAACTTCTGTTGCAGCAGGACTAGTAGTTAGCTTTGGAAGTGGGGGTGGTGAAGCAGCAGGACTGGAGACACATCTGGCTGGGCCTCTTGCACTTAAGATGATCAACAGCTTTGAAATGCACATTTTACAGGTTGCAGCTTTATGGTATGTTGTTGGGGCTCTTCTAGCGTCTGTTATTGTATCTGTCGCATCAGTTTGGAAAAAGCCATAGGTCAAAACATTTCCTGGTCATCTTCAACAGCTAACTTGGAGCAACTCAAGAGATGATTAATCGGCACAAGTATTGAGATTGACCAGCTCAAACAAATGAAATTGTTTTTATATATATTATTGTTTCATAGCTAGCAGAGCCTATGGCACGGTCATTGATGTATATATAGCTCATGTGCAGGATACCTTGATCCACTTGTCAGACTTAGAATTGTGTTGTATGGGAGGGGAAATATATACTGTTGGATTTATAGGTGAAAGATTCGACTAGCCTAGAATGCCATTGTAATTGAGAGCTGAAAGACGGCTTCAGCATTATGATATATATGATCCCTTTATTGACTGCAACACTCAACAAAAGAGGGAAAGGGAAATCAGACACTAGAATTTCCAAATTCTTGTATTTTTTAGACTTCAAGCATGGCTAAAATTGAAAAGCTTTCTACGACACCCAAAATGTAGTTACCAGCTGTTGAGAAAGTCTAAATAAGTCTACACATTTCCGAGCCAGCCACAAGTGAATGGTAATCTTTTATTTCTATCTTGCACACGCTAATATTGCTAGAATTCTTTTCGCGGGTCATGTGTTAGAATCGAAGGAAGAATCGGCGCTAAGTATTGGATTATATCAAACGCATTCTCACCATACAACTAATCGGAATCATTGTTTTATCCATAGTAGCGAAAATCTGAAAAAAAATCTCTATTATACCCAATTAATCCTCGATCCCCTTGAATTCTGAGCTTACCATTTTTTCCCAAAAAATGGGCTAAAATTGGTCAACTATGGTCAACTATTTTTGGCAAAAAAATCACATTTAATCGATAAAAAAATTATATTTAAATCATGATTAATTGTTAATAAAGAGGGCATAGGTTGCTAGTGCTGGGAAAACCCTAAACGACACAAAAAAAAATATCCCTTTTTTTCTTATTTAACAATGCCACGCAAGCCTATAGTTAGAAATGATGAATCTGAGCAATGTGAGTTGTGAGAAGCAAGATGAAAACTCTCTGCGGTTGATTCTACATGTTGTGAGCCATGCAAAGCAAAAAGAAAACACCATTTCCATTAGCCGTGTATCATCATTTTCATTGCCATTTCTACATATTATGTTTATATCGTTTATTGGATTATTAGAAATGCTATCGTTTATCTGAATGGGGAAGATGCTATCGTTTATCTGTTTGTTGAGCATTTGACATCACCTCCTCCTTCCCGTATATATATATATATATATATATATATATATATATATATATATATATATATATATATATATATATATATCTTCTTTACCATCGCCCCACCTTCTCTAATCAGCAAGACTCTTCGATATGTATATTTTTTCTAATCCTTGTTGCCTTCCAGCTCGGGAAAGTACATAGCTAAGCAAACAAACTTAGAATAGTCTTTTGGGAATCTACGAATGTTTTCTAGATCCATTTTGAAGGAGGTTGTTCCCTTACAAAACAAAGTATTATTTATTTTTTAATAGAGATCTAAAACTAGATTATGCACTACTAGAAGATCCAAAAAATAAGAGTACAATTTGCGAAAAGAACTAGGAAATATTGTTCATATTTTTCCAGTAAAGACATGCAAAGTCACCATTAGTTATAATTATGCGTGGCTTACATACAATCAATAAATATTATATTAGATGGCTCAAATCTTTCAATTCAATGAAGTTTTGAAGTATTCCTTTATGAATTTGTGGTTTTAGATAGTTAGAGCTTCTTTGCCTATTTAAATTAATGTATTATTTTATTAAAATTAGAATTCAGATAAGTAGAAATTGACTTAAGTTCACTTAAAAGTTTTAGTGTCTCGAGGGTGGAAACATTATTTGTATAGAGAGATATATATGATTATTAGAGAGAGTTGAGAAAACCAGCTTGCTTAGACTGTGTATATGTGGAAGGAGAATGAGTATTTCGGCCTTCATAGGTGGTGAGCAATCGACCTTAGCCTTTTTGCATTTCTTCTTCACATTCAATTTGCTTCTCTAGTTGTCTTTAGCCTCTTTGCATTTCTTTTTCAAACAAATCACTTTAATGTGAAGCTTGATTGTTTGTGTTTAGTCTTGCATAATTTACTTTTGACTCCAATTTCCTAGCCTTCACTTCTTTTTAGAGGCTGAGTTTGTTTGTTCCCTGTTTAAAGTTTGTTTCCAAATCCTTGGGAGCACCATATAGCTGCACATCTAAATTGAATTGTTGTTATAGTGATGTAGGAAATAAATGGCACATCTGAATTGAATTGTTGCTACATTTTATTTTACCTACAGGTAAAATCCAACTCTCCATTTAAATTTAAACGATGAAAATCTATTTTCTACAATTAAAGGTTGAACTCTATATTTTATTTGCTCTCAATATATTTATGTTGTGGAAATGGCCTTTCATATTTTTTTTACACTTGTAATTTTTGATTGTTTCTCTTCAAATTTTTATGCTTTTTGTAAATCCGATTTGTTCTCGATCTTTTGTCGATTTTTTCCTGATTTTTCAAAAAATCTTACTTTTTTGGTTTGCCGATTTTTTCCCAAAATGATTTATGCTTCTATGGTTTTATCTCTCATATTATGAAGGAGAAGAGACAATTTTAACTTATATGAGGTTAAAGTATATAAGGTTACAGATGGTCTATGGAATGATCTATTCAATCAAATCAATTTCAGTAAATTAATTCTTTTTTATGCAAGTTGATTATAAGCTCGTCTAATTTCTCACTAGACTTCTTGCTGAATAAATTATACTATGAGCTAGCAGCTTAAGATATTAACAAATTTGTCCATTTTATCCTTGTAGGCATCAAACTCTACAATAAAATGCTTTTTAGTTTCCTTTTTCCTCGGAATCGCAAAAATTGCATATTCTCTCTTCCCAAACCTCTTTTGGCATTTTCCAATGTCAGATCTCACAACAAAGTTGATGATAGTTATTTCTAAGTTGAGCAATAAGAATTTTTGCTCTCTATGAGATATTACCCCTTATGTAAGCTTTTTGAAATTGATCACATACAAGATTGAACTCATTGATATAATATATTTTCTTTCTTCCTAGCCCAATATGATGCAAATCTAAAACACCAAGCTCGAGACGTTTGCAATAACTACAAATTGTAGTGACTACCAACTACATTGGGCAATTGGTACATCAAAGGTTGTGGCCATCATGTCACAAAATGGTCATCTGTACTACAAGGATCACTAGGTCGGCTTGGTATGGTGGAAATGATGCTCTATGTACTTCACAATACTATGAAATTATGATTAAAATAATGTTTGTGAACTCTAATTTGTAATTGTGTCATAATGCATATAAATCCTTATTGTGTATTTTCTCCATTAGATGTAATACTGGTGCACACATTGGGACAAAATTAACACAAGTGAAAATAATAACAACAATAATAAACTAATATGTATATATAATAGAAGATGGATAGGGATAGAGAAGGGAAACATTTTGATTTAAGTCAAATTCTTCAAAGACAAAATGTAATAGCTTGCCAAGGGACCAATATTCTTTGGGATTTTATGCCAATCTATTAGAAAAACTCACAACCAAATTTAGATTGGCGTGAATATGTTTGTTTTTTTGTTTTGTATCGTTGCAAGGGTTTGCACAAGAGATTATATGATCATTACCCGTCTCTTTTTACTTCAACAAACAAAACCTACATTTTTCCCATCCACCTCTTTTAATTGCTAACACTTGCATCAGAAGGAGGTGCAATGGTTCTGTCTTGATAAAGAAAAGCATGGATTTTGAAAGGACCCTAACCCTAACTACAAAGGACAACCAAGGGAAACAACTTAAAGAAAAACTAAAAGATCAACATCAAACAAACTACCAACCCAAATCGGGGTGGTTTGAAACCAAAAGGCTCCAGAGATTTTTGTTTGATAGTGCATGAGTTTTTGTAGCTCTAAACTTCTTGTTTTTCCATACAAAGGATACATAAGCTCACAAGTAGGTTTATCATAGGTATCCATCTATATATAATTTATAGGGGTTTTCCTCCTACTTTCAACTTTTTGCATGACCTTATTTGTAACACATCCATTAATAGTGACCGAAGTTTGTTTCTTCCTCTAGATGCAATAGAATTTTATCTTGCTAGGACATCTAGTAGAGAAATGACCCACTTTACAACAATAGTTCCAAAAAACAAAAGAGTCTTCAATTTTGATGTAGGGGCAGGGTAAATACAAGCATAATCAAACAGAATTGACTCTACTTGAATCAACAAACAAGCCCTGCTCAGAGTTACACACGGAAGCAATATAAATTTCACATGAAAGAGTGAAAACACAATGTAAATGAGGCAAGGCAACTGGCAACCAAACTGGTGTGATTAAAATAAATTAGTCAACATGCTCGGTTGTGAGGCCTTCCGAGTTTTGGCCTTATACAAAGAGACTTATGGATTCAGAGTCTCAGCTCGCATATTATCTTCTTTTCTACTTCTACTACTCTTCTACTTACTTCACTTTCCTCTACATCAACCCAAGCTCCAAATATATAGCCAACAAAGCCACAAGTCGGCCAATCAGGCATTTAATTACATTATAGGTCCACTTAGGGAGAGAAACCACAAAACTAAGAAAGAAGTAACACAACACACTGTGAAGTTACATTTAGGTCCACACGTGATCCAAGAACATATTCTAAACTTCGCAAGATCCAATTCCCTCATAAGGAACCGTGCAAGGCGAAACACTCTACGTTTCATGCGAAACTGGTGGAAAATCGATACCCGAGGAAAATGGCGATAACTTCTAGGTCCGAATGAATTAGGACATGCACCCTTAGGAGAGGGTCCCAAAATAGGTCCATGGCATAGCATTAATTGTGCAAGGCAAGAAACCAACTGCAACAACAGCTACAAAATGAATATCAGACAGGTACAGGAAACATAAAATGTTTTTTTGGTTGATGCAAGATTGCTCAAAGACCCAAGATCCTCCTACATCAGACACCTAAGGTAGATAAAGAACTGATGTCCACATCAGAAACTGCTCATATTCTGACCTGAATCATACAGATCCAATTCAACTTGTGTAATCCATGAACTGTCTTCAATTGGTTTGTCTTTCCATTGAACTAGGTATTCCATGGAGTCCTTTCCTCTAGTACTCTTGATTACTCTACTATTCAAGATCTTTTCAATGATGTCTTTATTCTTCTTAGGATAATCCAGATCATCTTCCATCTCATCATTTGATTCAAAGTACTTAAAGATATCAACAATGTTGAATATAGGTGATATATCCATATCCTCTAGTAATTCCACTTCATAAGCATTTCTGTTGTCAAACTTCTTCATTTTCAGCTTGTTGTAGGTACCAACTAGAAACATATTCTTCTTCAAATGAATCATAACCTCATCTCCAACTTCAAAAGATTTATGTCTCCTTCTCTTATCTGCTCTCTATTTATATTTCAGATTGCTATCCTCCAAGTTCTTTTTTATTGCATCATGTAAAGTTCTCATGAAGACTACAAAATCCTCAGCTTCAGCACTTCTTGTCTCAGTAGGTAAATCTCTCAACTTTGTGGTTCCCTTAGGATGAAATCCAATAACAATCTCAAATGGTGTCCTCTTAGTGCTTCTATTCACATAATTATTGTATGCAAACTTTGCTTGTGCCAAAACTAAATCCCAATTAGCAGGCTTATCTCCAACTAAACATCTCAACAAGTTTCCCAAACTTTTGTTCACAACTTCAGTCTGTCCATCTGTTTGAGGGTGAAATGTAGAACTAAACTTCAATTCTGTATTCATCTTTTTCCAAAGTGTTTTCCAAAAGTAACCAATAAAATTAGTATCTCTATCTGAAACAATAGTTTTCGGCAAACCATGCAATCTTACCACTTCCTTGAAGAATAATTCAACTACATGTAATGCATCAGATGTCTTCTTACAAGGTATGAAATGAGCCATCTTTGAAAATCTGTCAACCACTACCAAAATAGAATCATTACCTCTCTAAGTTCTAGGAAATCCAAGAACAAAGTCCATACTCACATCTTCCCAAGGTCTATCAGGTATAGGCAAAGGTGTATACAATTCCAAATTTTGACTAGTTCCTTTTGTTGTTTGGAAAATTTTGCAACCTCTAACCATTCTTTGTACATCTCTATAAATCTGTGGCCAAAAGTATCTTTCTAAAATTAGTTTCACAGTCTTATCAATCCCAAAATGTCCATCAATTCCACCACTATGATTAACCTTCATTATATTCTCTCTCATAGATCCTCTAGGTATGCACAACTGAACTCTTTTAAACAACATGTCTTCTTGAATGAAATAATCAGTCCACTTATCACTCACTGTTTGTTCCTTACAAGCTTTCCAAGGCTCTGCAAAATCAAGGTCAGTTTCATATAAACACTTCAGATCATCAAAACCAAGTACCTCAACTCTCATTTCTGTTAGCAAATTTCTTCTTCGACTCAAGGCATCAGCAACTTTATTTGATTGTCCACTTTTATGGTTCAATGAAAGGAAAAAATTTTGCAAAAACTCAACCCACTTCATATGTCTCCGATTCAATTTATTCTGACTTCCCAAATACTACAAAGCTTTATGGTCAATATACAACACAAAATATTTAGGCATCAAATAATGTCTTCATTTCTTCAAAGCTTGAACAATAGCATAGAGTTCCTAGTCATAAACTAAATATTTTTTCTTAGCATCATTCAACTTTTCACTAAAGAAAGCTACAGGTCTTCTTTCTTGACTCAAAACAGCTCCCATTGCACTTCCACTAGCATCACATTCAACTTGAAAAACCTTACTGCAATCAGGCAAAGCAAGTGTAGGCAACTCTGCAATTCTTCATTTCAATATTTCAAAACTCTTTTGTGCTCCATGTGTCCATTTGAAATCCCTTTTATCTCCTCTCATAGTTTCAGTCATAGCATTACAAATAGAACTAAAATTTTTGATAAAATTCCTATAAAAACTTGTCAATCTATGAAATGATCTTACCTCTCCAACATTCTCTGGTTTAGGCCAATCAAGTATAACTCTCACTTTCTCAAGATCCATCTTCAATCCATCAGCTGAAATTACAAAACCAAGGTACACAATCTCTTCTTTCATAAATGAACATTTCTTCAAATTAATCAACAACTTTTCTTCCTTCAATCTCTGCAATACTTGTCTGATATGTTCAAGATGTTCTGCCTTACTCTTATTGAATATCAAAATGTCATCAAGATATACAATCACAAACTTACCCAAGAATCTTTTCAAAACTTCATTCACCAGCCTCATGAAAGTACTAGGTGCATTAGTCAAACCAAAAGGCATAACCAACCATTCATACAAACCTTCATTAGTCTTAAAAGCAGTTTTCCATTCATCCCCTTTCTAATCCTAATCTAATGATAACCACTTTTCAAATCAATCTTTGTGAAATACTTTTCTCCACTCAAACTATCCATTATGTCATCCATCCTAGGCAAAGGAAATCTGTACTTTACTATTATCATGTTTATAGCTCTAGAATCAGTGCACATTCTCCATTCTCCATTATTTTTTTGTGCTAATACAAAAGGTACTGCACAAGGACTCAAACTTTCCCTAATCAAACCTCTCTCAAGCAATTCTTGCACTTGTCTATTCAATTCAGTCTTTTCATCAGGTGTCAACCTATGTGGTGCTTTATTAGGCAAACTAGCTCCAGGTATCAAATCCATACAGTGACTTATACTTCTTATTGGAGGCAAACCATCAGGTACATTATCAGAAATGATGTCATGAATTTCAGTCAACAAAGGTTTAATCTCAAGTGCATGTTCTAACTCATCTTGTTTCTCAATTTTCCTTGGAATTAAAGACAAACAAATATTATGTTCTTTCATTTCTCTTGTAAACTTTTTACCATCAACCAAGCATACTCTGACTGTAGTACAATGACCTTCATCAAAATTCTCTACCAAAGGCAATAATACTTGTTTCTTCCCATCCATTTAAATAATATATTGATTCAATCTACCATCATGCAAAGCTTTCCTATCATATTGCCAAGGTCTACCCAAAATAATATGACAACAATCCATAGGCATAATATCACACAAGACTTCATCATGATAATTCTCAATTTTGAATTTAACAAGGAATTATTCACTTACAAGTAGTTTATGCTCCTTCTGGATCCAAGCAATATGGTAAGGCTTAGGATGTCTCAAATCTCTACAACTATAATTTGTTAACCAACTCTTCGGATGCCAAATTATCAAAACTTCCACTATCAATGATTACCTTGCAACACTTATCAGTGATCTTACATCTGGTTCTAAACAAACTTTTCCTCATAATAGGTTCCGTAGATCTCTATAGTTTTGTTGACCATTAGTGCTTCACACTTAGTCATATATCTAGGCAATGATGGTCGATCATCACTGCGACCGAGTCATTTTGTAAAGGCTGAGTTATGTATTGTATACTTATCGAGCAGTAGTACTATCGAGTAAAGTCATGGTCACTATATGTTTGTATTATGTCGAGTATAGTTTTTGTCGAGTTACATATACAATGATTACCGAGCGACAAAGAAGATTAACAGATGCCGAGTACATTTAATGTCGAGTACCAGGAATAACTTTTGCCGAGTTAGCCAAGAATGACATAAGTTTGGAATGGCACAATGATCGAGGTAAATCATTTTTGGTGATAGTGGTGTTTTGTATTTTGTTTGTTGAGGTAATTACAGAGGTAATTACGCATCCATTTTATAATCATTGATCCCTATGTAATACCTAGAGCCAATCAGAAAATTGTATAGCTTAAGCGACAATAGAAATAAATCTGAACCGTAGATCTTGAATCGGTAAAACATTTTGTTTTTAATATAAGGTCAAGATCTAAACCAAGAGAAGTGTGTGAATCAAAGAGAAAAAGAGATATTGAGATCAAATGAGTATGAGAGAATGATCAGAGAGGTATATTTAGAATAGTCAAGTATTCAGACAGAGTCCAATGACCGAGCTAAGCAGTGAAAGGACAGAATCAAGAAAGATCAAATAGAAGAGATCACTAATATACAGTAAAGAGGAGATCTGTAATCTGCATACAAGTGCAAACCGAAAGATCAAGTACTAAGACATTTTAACTAGTGTATCAGGGCAAATCTCTTAACCGAGTAGTCTTAATAGACTTTATGTAAATCTCTTTACCGAGTGCTTACTTTTTTGTAAGTTTATAAATCCTTTAACAAGGTAGACTGTATAAGTCTTTTAGCTTTTAACAGAGCAGACCTTTCACAAGGTAGATCATGAATTGATCACATTTTGTAAGCCTTAACAGGCAAAACTTATTACTGTAGTAGTGAATATTTGTGGGTGTCATCCCCACCCCAGTTTTACCTTTCAAGGGTTTATGGGTTACCAAAATTATGGTGTTATGAGTGATTTCATGTATGTTGCTTAATATGTTTAGTTGCTTACAATGATCAAGTTTTGTTTATGTCATGCATAAAGTTTTATCAGATTGAAAAGGTTAAAGTAGGTAATATCTGATTCACCCCCCCCTCTCAGTATTACTTTCCCACTTATATTTCCAACAATTGGTATTAGAGTAGCAAGGTTTCTCTTAAGGAATTCTAACCACTTGAGGAAAAAGATCTTAAAATGGAAGCTTATAAACTGGGGAAGATCATAGAGAATCAAAAGATTGAAGTACAACTAGCATTACAACAACTGGAAGCAGCCAGAGGGGAATTGAAGAAATCCTTGAGCAAGAGAAGAGAGATTGCAATTCAACAAAATGAGCCACAGTACAAAGAAGAAGACATCTCTGGACTATTTGACAATGGTAACTCTGCTGAGAGTGATAAAGCTATAAAAGAACTACTGGAGAAAAATACCATACTAAATGATGACATCAAAACTCTAAAGAGAGAACAAGAAATTCAATCTATCAGACTTTGTGAATTAGTGGAACAGAAAAAGAAAGCTGAAGACGATAAGGCAATGGCTGAAGAAGACAAAAGACAAATTGAAATCAAGCTAGATGAAAGAACAAGTGACATGCAAAGGTTGACTAATAATCAACTAGATATGGTAAATCAATTACTGCTGGTTAATCAGGAATTGGGTAGGAAAGATATGGAATGCAATCAACTAAGGTCTGAAAATGATCAGTTGAAACATGAATTGAGAACTGAAAAAGAAATCAATGAAAGGATGAACAAACCCAATGAAGCTGCAAAATATTTTGAAGAGCTGTTAAGATCACCTAGAAGATCTGGTGATAGATCTGGACTTGGACTGAATGAACATTCATCTACTGAAGAAGGAGAATCATCAAAGAATGGAGAACAAAAGATTGCTAAACCAAAGAACACCAAGCCCACATGTCATCACTGTGGAAAGCCAAGACATACAACCAACATATGCAGAAGAAAACATGGTAAGTCTGATTCTAAACCTAAGTTTAATGGACATTGTTTTAACTGCAAGAAGCATGGACATCAAGCACATGAATGTAGATCTAAGGCTAGCAATTCATCCACCTCACCTAAGTTTCAAGGAAGTTGTTTCAATTGTCAGAAATATGGGCACAAAGCATTTGAATGCAGATCTAGACCCAGGTGGTCATCAAATGAACAAACCAAGCCAGTCACAAAGCACAACTTATACAATTGGGATTTCAACACTTGGTATAATTGTCATTATTGTGGTAAATATGGACACATCGGAGAAAATTGCATGAAGACTCATTTTAGAGGCAAATCTAAAAGCTGGATGAATGGAAGCATGCTCTGTTACAAATGTAATAAGGTCGGTCACTTAAAGAAAGATTGTAGATCACCCATGCCGAGCAATGATAATAACCAGAATGAAGATATCTGTGAGAAACTAAAGAATCAGATGGAAAAGACATGGAGGAAGAAAGAAGAAGAAAACTCAAGGGAAGCTAACACATCTGCAGTCACCCAATCCAATGGATTAGGTGATCACACCTCTTCTAATTAAGCATGGAAGGTATGTTTGGAACTGAGTCTTGCAAAGTCTTATTTTTCATCAGTTCCTAACATAGAATTGAGCAAAAGTCCATATCTGCATAGATAAAGATGCATTAGGACATATCTGAGCAAAATAGAGAATTTCATTTTGATGCCAAGCATCAGTGTCTTGACCGAGCTATCAATGTATGTCAACCACTTGCTATGGCCAAAATGCTATATATGTCGAGTTGTATCGCAACGGTTATATCGACCGAGCTTGTGAGTTTGTTGAGATAGTTGTATACCACCAAAACCTGTACGGAGCATTTATGAGGCCCTAATTCTATTTTTTGAATTCTATAAAGTGGAAAGTTGCTGTTAATTTTATTTCACCAAGCTATTTGAGATTTCAGAGAGTGATTCAGAGTTTGTGAAACCAGTTTTGGAAAGGTGATTCTAAATTTTCTTAGTGTGTCGTTGGCAAAATTTATCTATAGGGTTATTGACGAAAAAGGTACTCTGCTGAGTAAATTTTTTTTTTAGAAATTATTGTTTAAAATGGCATCATCTTCATCTGAACCAGTCAAGAAACAAGGGATGGAAGTTTTTAATGTGCAATTAGTAAGGAATGAAGTTTGCAAGCTGAAGGTATTCAAGGCAATATCAGAGAGTGCAATTAAAGGAGATTTAAATGGAGCCCTATCTTCCATCCCAGAGAATGTGTTATTAATGAATGACGTTAGGTCTTGCTACATGTGTAAAATTGGAGAAATCAGTGATGACGAGATCAGGGAAGCTTATGATAAACTATGTGTCAACAGAGTGATGAAGCCGGAACATAAGGTTGTTGCCAATCAAGGGTTAGTGCATGCCCTAGATTTCTCACAAAATTTTAAAGTGGAATGGATAAAGATCATTTTGAGTCAAGTACACGACATGCATTTATGGCTGGAAGATGAACCAATGAAGATTACAAAGGAAATGATACATAAAGTCACTGGTTACCCTACAATTGAAGGAAAAAGAATGATGAAATGTGCAGGGAAGGAAGATATTCAAGCTAACACCCAGACAGTTTGGAACAAATGAGGAATGACAATTTCCACCATAATAGATCTGGAAATTGACGTTTTTGTTAGAGTCATCTCGCACAAGTTCTATCAATCTAGTTGGTTGGACAACGTCCCCTGTATGGCAGTGGACCAAGCATGGAAGATAATCAAGAAAGGACACATGTATGACCTTACCGAGCTCCAGCTGACTCAACTTGTCGAGAACTTGAACTCCATCCAGACGGTGAAGAATTCTATGTGTAAGTTTAGTTCCTTACTTATTTGTCTATTCTTTTATGTCAAGAAGAGTTTTCCTACACATGGAGATGTTACATGGGACAAGAAGAAACCCATCACTGTTCAAATAAATGAATTTATAAATCAGGTTGGAGATGATTTTGAAGGAATAATGGATAACTATTTTATTGAGTTTAAAAAGAAGATGAGAAATAGGATTAGAGTCCCTTTGTCTTTGATTGAAAAATACAGCAAGGATATATGTTTTCTCATAGACACGGATTTTACTTATGCACAGGCAGTCCTCCCTAGGGTTTCATGGTTAATGCCATTACCCTATGAACTCAACATAGATGAAGCTATTGTTGCAATCAAAGCCCTCTTAGCTGAAGAAATTGATAGTAAAGCACCTTACTTTAGAGCATTTGCTGAAGCCAAATCCAAGATCTCTTTGGGATTATTGACTACCACCACAGAGAGGAAAAGAAAGAAGATAGTGAAGAATTTGGAAAATTATGTCAAAGAATCTGAGAAGGATGCACCACTGGAGTTGACCCAAGGATTGGGAGAAGATGAACAGAGTGAAACTAATGGTAGTGAAAAATAAGAAGAGAAAGAGAAGAAACTAGTAATTGTTGAGTCCTCGGCTAAGAAAAGAATGTTGAAACCTAAAGTGTATATATATCTCAAGGGGAGTATTAGGCTAGTACAAACATACTTTTGTAATTGTAAGTACAAATGTCATGACAAAGTGTTTTTGTCACTAATGTCAAAGGGGGAGATTGTAGATCTCTATAGTTTTGTTGACCATTAGTGCTTCACACTTAGTCATTTATCTAGGCAATGATGGTCAGTCATCACTGTGACTGAGTCATTTTGTAAAGGCCGAGTTATGTATTGTATACTTACCGAGTAGTAGTGCTGCCGAGTAAAGTCATGGTCACTATGTGTTTGTATTATGCCAAGTATAGTTTTTTTCGAGTTACATATACAATGATTACCGAGCGATAGAGAATATTAATAGATGCTGAGTACATTTAATGCCGAGTACCAGGAATAACTTTTGCCGAGTTAGCCAAGAATGACATATAAGTTTGGAATGGCACAATGATTGAGGTAAACTATTTTTGGTGATAGTGGTGTTTTGTATTTTGTTTGTTGAGGTAATTACACATCCATCTTATAATCATTGATCCCTATGTAATACCTAGAGCCAATTAGAAAATTGTATAGCTTAAGCGGGAATAGAAATAAATTTGAACCGTAGATCTTGAATTGATAAAATGTTTTGTTTTTTATATAAGGTCAAGATCTAAACCAAGAGAAGTGTGTGAATCAGAGAGAAAAAGAGATATTGAGATCAAATGAGTATGAGAGAATGATTAGAGAGGTATATTCAAAATAATCAAGTATTCAAACAGAGTCCAGTGACCGAACTAAGCAGTGAAAGGATAGAATCAAGAAAGATCAGATTGAAGAGATCACTAATATACAGTAAAGAGGAGATCTATAATCTACATACAAGTGCAAACTGAAAGATCAGGTATTGAGACATTTTAACTAGTGTTTCAGGGTAAATCTCTTAACTGAGTAGTCTTAACAAACTTTATGTAAATCTCTTTACCGAGTGCTTACTTTGTTGTAAGTTTATAAATCCTTTAACAAGGTAGATTGTATAAGTCTTTTAGCTTTTAATAGAGCAGACCTTTCACAGGGTAGATCATGAATTGATCACATTTTGTAAGCCTTAATAGGCAAAACTTATTACTGCAGTAGTGAAGATTTGTGGGTGTCATCCCCACCCTAGTTTTACCTTTCAAGGGTTTCTGGGTTACCAAAATTATGGTGTTATGAGTGATTTCATGTATGCTGCTTAATATGTTTAGTTGCTTACAATGATCAAGTTTTGTTTATGTCATGCATAAAGTTTTATCAGATTGAAAAGGTTAAAGTAGGTAATATCTAATTCACCCCCCCTCTCAGTATTACTTTCCCACTTATATTTCCAACAGGTTCCTCATCAACTTCTTCATTCCATAACATCCTTCTTAACATCAAGTTTTCACCATGTTTAGGTTCATTAGATAATTCCTCAACTTCTTCACAAGTCAAATTTTTTCTGCCATTACCTCCAGTCTTCTTTCCAGAGTTAGTACATTCAAAGGCTCTATGTCCTTCTTCACCACATTTGTAACAAGTATCTCTAAACCAAGATTTATCTTCTCTTTTCCCACTATTTTTATTCCTAGAGTAACCAGTATAGCTACCTCTATTGTAATTACCTCTTCTACCAGCAGGTTCATCTTTCCATCCTTTATCGTGTACTGCATTGTCAAATCTACTACTTTCTCCATAAGATCTGCCTCTACTTCTCTGAAATCTACCACCTCTTCCTCTTTGTCTTTGATCATGTCTTTTTGTTAATCATTCTTCTACCTTCAAAGCAAATTGGTATGCTTCTTCCACACTATCTATTTTAACATAACTGATCTCATCTTGAATTGATGTCCTCAGTCCATTCAGATATCTAGCCACTTTCTCAACTTCATCATCCACATGACCAGATCTGATATCCAACTTGTAAAATTCTTCAGTATATTCTTTCACACTCATGTCCTTTTGTCTCAAATTTTGCATTTTTCTCATCAAACTAGCTTGGTAATCAGTTGGAAGAAACTTCTTCTTCATCTTTCCAAGCATCTTCATCCATGTCTTGATCTTTTCTTTTCCTCTCTTATGTCTTTTAGTTTGGAAATGATCCCACCAAAGAGATGCATGACCTTTCAACTTTGTGACTACTATCTTAACCTTCTTATTATTAGTAGTACCTTCATACTCAAAGTATTTGTCTATCTCAAAGATCCAATCCAAATGTGCATCGGTCTCAAGTCTTCCATCATAGCAAGCAACTTCAACCGCAGGTCTGGAGTTAGCCTTAGACAAAACTCTCAAAAGTCTTTCCTCATCTTGTTCAACTTCAAGTTCAGGATTAGGTGTCGCCTCTTCTTCATCACTAACATCTTCAAGATGTGTGCCTCTTCTCTAGGTTGTCTCTACAACTTCAAGCCTAGTTGCAATCTGCCTCAACATATCCATGATATCATTTTCATTTCCTCTACCATGAACCATCTTGACAATCAAGTTCCAGCAAGATCGTAACCTTCTGCAAGTTATAGGTTAGATCTCAGATCTTCCACCCTACAACCAATCCAATAAGGTTCTCCATGATCCAATCCACAAGAAAGAACTTGCTCTGATACCACCTGACACAGGGGCAGGGTAAATACAAGCAAAATCAAGCAGAATTGACTCCACTTGAATCAACAAACAAGCCCTGCTCAGAGTTACACATGGAAGCAAAATAAATTTCACATGAAAGAGTGAAAACACAATGTAAATGAGGCAAGGCAACTGGCAACCAAATTGGTGTGATTAAAATAAATCAGTCAACATGCCCGGTTGTGAGGCATTTTGAGTTTCAGCCTTATACAAAGAGACTTATGGATTCAGAGTCTCAGCTCACATATTATCTTCTTTTCTACTTCTACTACTCTTCTACTTACTTTGCTTTCCTCTACATCAACCCAAACTCCAAATATATAGCTAGCAAAGCTAAAAGTCAGTTAGTCGGGCATTTAATTACATTATAGGTCCACTTAGCGAGAGAAACCAAAAAAATAAGAAAGAAGTAACACAACACACTGTGAAGTTACATTTAGGTCCACACGTGATCCAAGAACATATCTCAAACTTCACAAGATCCAATTCCCTCATAAGGAACCGCGCAAGGTGAAACACTCTATGTTTCATGCGAAACTGGTGGAATATCAATACCCGAGGAAAATGGCAATAACTTCTAGGTCCGAATGAATTAGGACATGCGCCCTTAAGAGAGGGTCCCAAAATAGGTCCATGGCATAGCATTAACTACGCAAGGCAAGAAACCAACCGCAACAACGGCTACAAAACAAACATCAGATAGGTACAGGAAATAGAAAATGTTTTTTTTGGTTGAGGCAAGATTGCTCAAAAACTCAAGATGCTCCTGCATCAAATTTATATCTATTACACCCAAACACCATATTTGGAGGAAAGGTTAACTTGAGTTTGGAAGCTCCTTGTTCTTCACAAGCACACAAAAATGAGCAAAAAACAAGCATTTTTAAAACTTTGTGACCGAATCAACATTAAAGTATTGACCAAAAGTATTTGCAATAAGCATGTAAAAACTTCCTTGTCCCAATATTCTAGAGGCAACTCTAGTAGTCTAACCCACAGAGGAAAATGATGAAATCAACACTCATAGGACTAAAACCCAAAGACCATTTTTAAGGCAAACATCATTTTGCCCCACAAACCAAGGACCAATAGAAATAATCATAGATAAATCATTAGGAATGAAAAATGAGAATAAGGAAAAAAACATTAAGCATAGATGCAACCTTGACCTAGCCTATAAGGTTCCATCTACTAATCACCAACCTTCTAACAACATAAATGTGGGCGTGATTACTATAGAATCTCCGAGTGAGTGAGGTCCTAATCCTAACAGTCGCCTAGGTAGAAAGAGGATGAAGGATAGCTACATTTGATTGAAGCTCAATAGAGACAACCATATAAGATTCACTATCATAATTTTCACTTGTATCCTACACAACAGTAGAAGTAACAAGCACATTCTGATCTAAAAAGTTGTAACCCCTAGTTCCAACACTCACTCAATCTGACCCAACAACCATGTGAAAAATTTCATCAAGCTTCTCACCTACAACCTACAAAATGGAAGTAGTAATATCACACCTCTTTAAAGAAGGGTGATTATTATGGCCATCACCATCTCTAACATAACTACCAACATCAACAACAGGATGCCGACATGGATCACTCGCAACATCCTTGATAAGATCCTACAAAACCCTACCTATAGAAATAGGACCAACAACAAGGGTCAAATAAAAAGCTTTCTTACTCATCTCCATGGGATTTTTTGGAATGGGAAAAAGAAAATCTCATCTAAGGGTAAGTCCTAACTTAGACGACCTAGATCCCACAAGAATAGGCCTATTTGAAGACTCACACAGTTGAGAAACCTTCTTCTAAGCATTCTTCCATATCTACATGAGTGAATCTCTTCACCATAAGAATCATCCAAATCCAACCTCTAAAGGACCTTATGTTGTGTTACCTTATGTTGTGCCTCAATCCACAACACCATGAGAGGGACATCATCTTGATCCTCAAAAGGGAAAACATTACTAAAAACATAGTCCTCTAGACTATCATCCTCAAAATGGTTTCCATTAGCAAGACTATCATTTTTCTCTTCATCATCTACTTTCTTTGAACTATCCACACCTTCTTTGCAACCACGCCCATCCCCATGCTCTCCTTCATCCATGTGTTCTCTCTTCTCATTTGTCATTGATTGTTATTGACAATAGTTACATCGATTTATTTGATATAATATGTATTTGAGAGGTCTATAATTGAATTTGTAAGTACTATGTACTAATCATTATTAATAATATACTAGTCTTGATATTATAGTAGGAGGTGTGTGTTAAGATGAATGACATCAATCTAACATTATTTGATGTCATGCCCATCACTGTTGGTTCTATAACAAGTAATATAGAGTTAGAGTAGAGAAGGAAGTGTAATTCATATATTTGTGTGTCTTTAGAATCATGTAATTGACAAATATTTTAATATTTGTTGAGTGCAAATGTTTTATCTGATGTTCACCATTAAATTAAATTTACAATTGTGTTGACCATCAAAATTTCTTATTTGTAATACGAGATGGGAGAGAGAGGGGAGAGAATGGGCACCCCTAGGGTTTTTGGAGATGATGAATCTATTGATGAAGCAAATGATGATGTAGATGGAAATGGTGGTCTACATATTGGGTTTTTTTGTTTCCCTATATTTTTTGTTTGGTGATATATGGTGGTCGATGACCCTTTTTGTCTTAAGGGTTTCTTCTCTTCTATTCAGTTTCTCTTGTTCAACTTTGGTGTGTTGTGGTCCTTATGGACTATTCACTACTTTTCCCTGCAGCTATTTTGGTGCTTCCCCTCTTATTTTGGGAGGGTGTTTGGTCTGATGCAAAGGCATTCACAAGGGAGATGTGTAGCTTTATGGGAAAACAATGTTTGTTTGGTTATTGTCATTGTCACTTTGGGGGGCTTCATGGATGCCCTACACTTGGAGGTTTCTAGTGCTTGGTGGGGTTGCAATCTTATTTATCCCTTGGTTGTCCCTCTTCTCTTCTTGGGCTCTTTGCTAGAGTTTTGTAGGGGTTTGTGGGGTTGATGTTTTTTCCCCTATTCCTATTGTTGATGGTGGTAGTGCTATTGTTGCTCTATTTTTGGTAGTTTGCTCCATCTTTTTCTCTATGTTCATAGTAGTGTTGTACCTTCACATTTTTTGTACTACATTTTTGTTGGTGGGTGTTATCCTTGCTCTATTATTTTTCACATAGTGGGATTTTGTTTGGAGTTTGTTCTAGTTGGGCCGGCCCTTTTGCTTGATCATGGGTTTACCACTCTGATTTTGGTTTTCTCTGTGGAGATTTCTTTAGATTTGTGCTATGGTGGTGTTGTTATGGGGTTGTGGTTGTCTCCATCTTTTCTTATGTGTTAGATTTGAGGTGGTTGATAATTGGGTTGTGCTAGTTGTTGGTGGCCTTTGCCAATATTTCCTAGACCATTCTTGTGTTTTTTGTCTTGTTTCTTTGCATGCTTTTGTGGATGGGGGAAGGTTTTTCTCTTCTTTGGAAAGGCCTTTGTTTTGGGGTCTTGTGTGGCTTTCATGGGTAGGGTTAGTTGGATGCTGGAATTTTTTAAGGGTCCATTCGTGCCTCTTTTTGTTTTTGGTTAAGGAGGCTTTTTGGTTTTGGGGTTGTTCATATCCTTAGTGGAGCTCGGTGATTTCCTTTCCATATTTTTTGGTGGGCTCTTGCAAATATTCTTTCATTTCTTACCTTTGAGTCTCCTTTTGAGGTGGAGCATCCCTTTTTTGTTCTAAGGTATCTTATTGTGACTAGGTGGTGGTTTGGCTATTTTTCCCCTCTTCCTCTTTTCATTCCGTATCGAGGTGGCACTATTACCTATGGAGGTGTTGATGTGTTTGTTGGGAGAGGATGTTTGTGGTATTTTGTAAAATTCTCAGTTTTAGTCACTTGGAGGAGGGGTTGGTTTGGAAGTGATTTTTTGATGGGCATAACTCTTCTTTAGGTGTTCCTATGGAGGTGGGACCCCTTCCTATTAAGGTGGAGGGTAGTTTTTTGGGGGGATGTTGTTTTATTGGGAAGGTCTCTACTACCAGTAGTTGGTTGGTTTTGGGGTCCATGTTAAAATCCAATAAAGTTATGGGAGCCTTGTTAGAACTCATATCTTAGGTTTGGGGAGCTTGGTAAAACCCTTGTTTTCTTGTGCCAAGGTTTAGGGAGCCTTCAAAATCCATCTTTGTTAGGCTTTGGCCTTTTTCGGATTAACCTGCACTTAGTTTGTCTATCTAAATTTTAGGAAGGATGATGGTTTGTTATTTTTTGGGTCATCATTTGTCTATGATATTTCTTTTGCAGCTTTTGAATTTTAGTTCCAAACCCCTCTAAAATATATTTGTGAAGGTTTTGGGGCCCCTTCAAAACTTGATTAATCAAAAACATTTCTTATTTGTTGTTGATGTTGACCATTAACATTTCTTACTTTTAATTGATCTTGACCTTATGTAAACAAGTTTTTCATCGTTGTCCAATAAGATTTTACACAAAAAAAATTAAATGTTTTTTTCCCATTTTAGTATAATGATATATAGTGTGAACACCAAGAAGTTATGTAATGTAAATCAACCAAAGAAAACATAACTTAGACAAGAAGAATAAATCTTTCTTTTTTGTTGTGATTATAGGTGTCCACTTGCACACCAAAAAGGTTTGAATGAGTTAATTGAGAAAATCACTTTTGAAGATATATATTATAAAGTGGGTGGTGAGAAACTAAATTTTGTTAGGATTTAGGTGCCATCAACATTGTAAACCCTTTAATTATTTGTTCCTATAATGTTATTTGTAATTTACCATAAGAGGTGAAATTTTTTAACTAACAAAGTGAAAGAACTCATGTAAAGGAAAATTTACATTTATCATTTGCCTTCTAGGAACAGGAAAAAATAGATAAACATCCACTTTGGAATCTCTGATTTTGAGATGCTTGGACACTTGTTAGGCATTGTAACTGCATGTATGATGGTTATGATAGTAATCATGAATCACATATTGATTTATCATAGAAGGCTATTATCTTTGTCCATGGGCATCCAAATTGGCTAGATATCATATGATGGTTGTAAGAAACTCCGTAAGATGATATTTTAGGAGGTGGGTGTGGGATGTTTGCAAGTGGTTTACTTGCCTATTTTTATTGATACCACGACACCATTCAGTCCCAAGAGTTTCTATAAATTAGGGCCTTGAGCTAGTTTTTTCCATCAAGTTTTTATCACCCGTGTAGGCAATAGGGTGTTGTCATTTATTCTACAAAATTATTTAGAGAAGTGTATTTGTATTCTATTCTCTCATTGTATTAGTAATATACTTGTCTCTTTTTGTGGTGGATGTTTTTCCCTTACGAGTTTCTCCATGTAAATTGGTGTTATATGTGTTATATTTTCTTTGTCTATACTTGATTTTGCAATCATTTTCTTTGAGGGATAATATTTGGATCCATATTAGCAATTAAATTTGGTTTGAGTTCATATTGAAAGGTTTTTTCACCTTGTTTTACAACAAATTTGAAGTCATGGAAGAAATTGGATTTGACAATTGCATACCTCATTTTTTAGTATGAGAGTAATTGTGATCAAGCCTCCATTTTTAATAATTGTGTATGGGTTGTTTTGTATTTTGTAGTATTGTTCAAAAGAGAATGTTGGTTCAATACAAAGGCCATTTAATAATTTCACTCTCAATATAGATATGAATGTTAGTCCTTGTCTTTCTAGTTTGCAAATACTAATTTTTTTCTTTTTATAGCATTAGGCCTTGGGATTTGTGTACAATAATTATATGTTATAGATGGTGCTATTTTCAAATTATTACCTTGTAATGGCTTAAATTTTCACCCTTGCATAAATTACCATTTAGCATTACCTCCACATTAGCCTAATATTCAAAAATCCACATCATTCACTCTCAACCACTCATTGTGCCTTCTCACCATTTGCTTCAGAATCTTGTCCACGTGGCCCGTTAGATAGAGGAGGTGTACACACCGCAGAGACGCCCATGTGGCATTCACTTATTTGAAAATTTTTAGACCTATAGAGTTTCATTAAAATATGTAACCGCATCTAAATATGTCACCCATTGATGTCGGGATTCGAATTTGGCCATTATAAGAAAATTTTGAAGCTTCATTTGGTCTTCGTTTGGATAGTTTTAACTCACATAGTTATCATTCTCAATCTACACTCGCTCTCTTTCACAATTTTGGACCTTACTCTCCATATTCAAGCTCTTTATACAGGTTTTCAAACGAGCTCTTGGTCTTGGAAGATCTTATCTTGGCTCACGTATTCAGTTTTCATTTCATGGTGTTGATGGGAGTTCACCTTCTTCACTTGTTTTGTGTCTTTTGAGAATCTCTATAATCTTCTTTGTATTTTATCATTATATATCATTTATCTCTAGTTATATTTCATCAATTTTGTGTCTACTCAACTATTGTAGAGGTGGAAACACCAAAGAAAGGACTTGACTGAGGTAGGTCTCCAACAACCCCAATATTATTCTCATCTTTTGTGTTCATTTTTTGTGGAGATACAACTTCAACATATCAACTTCATCAAACGTCAAAAAGGGTATTATCCCCTCCCATCCTTTGTGATTTTCATAGCTTAAACATATCCTATTATTGTATTTAGTTTTTTGTTATCTATCTTAAATAGATTCTATCAAGGTTTAGTTTACTTTCCAATTTATCAGTCACTATCTCCATACTCTATTTGTATAAGATGTTAGCACATCATGATGTCATCTTGTATCTACATTGCCGCTAGTGACTTGCATTGGTGTCCAAGGTAGTGAGCTTGCAGATATTAGTATTTATTTTCCTTAATTATCTCTTCTAATTTCAGTAGTCTAAATATTTTATTTGTTAGCTTCCTTAATTTATTTAAATTTTCATCTATCTAAGCATATTGGTAGCTTTAATTGTATTTAACTATATTCACATAAAAACACTTTAGATTAATTAAAACTCTCTCTCTCTCCAATAAACTTTGCATTTGATCCCCCTAGCTCTACATGCTAGTTTAAGTGAGGTGGTCCAAGGGAAAGTTCATCCCTTGAGACTCTAACTGGTCTCTAAGTTGGTGCACTTTTTCCTTATCCATATTTCGGTGAACCTGACATGAACAAGCAACCTCTTTATCCTAGTGACAGTCCTGTCATGAACATGGTGACTATCACTCTAATTTTTCCACATGCCCAAAGGGTACCCCATACAACTATCACATTAACCCCTCTTGATGAACCATATAATAGAGAGCCTTCACCCCTTTATGTCTCAACCTTGATCAATGGCATCTCTGGAAGAGGTGTCTTGGTTTACCATACTTGTCGGGGGAGATGTAATTACAAAGGCCCTCTTTGTCAGCAGATTAAATCGGGGATGGTGTGACAAGTGTCTCTTCACCATTAGGATGAATGATAGGTTGTCTCTTCCCCCTTTAGGAACCACCACTTTGACAGTCCAGGTTAGACCTAAAGTGGTTTTCTTAACATTCGTGGTGATTCTTGAATCAAAACTCTTCAAGGTCAAACTAGGTATCCCCTAGTTGACCTCTATGGTAGTTTCCTATAGTATACTATCCATAAATGTCTAAAGTTTTCTCGTAGGGGGACTATTCATACTCTCCAAGATATTGGATACCATCCTTAGGTGTCCAGTGGGGACTTCTCTCTTGACTATTTTTTTCCTACTCTCATAAGGCCCATGTGTCCTCAATAGGATATGTAATTCCTTTCTTATTAGATGTACAAGGTTGGAGAACTAAATTTGAAATATGTAGCACCTTCCCCTACTCATCCCTCTCATGAGGCTCAATGTCCTTTGTCTTTTTCCCCTTCTTTATCAGTGGCTCAAAGTAAGAACATGCCCAATGAGAAGCCTCCTTGCCTACCTTGGGCCATGCAGCCTCTAGAAGTGCCTTTTGTTCCTACATCCACATCTAATGTGGATAAAGGAAAGCGACCCATGCTACCAAATCTTAAGGTGTGGCCGCTATTTCCTATTCCTATTATTGTGGACATACCTTGCCCTATTGTTTATGGCAAGGGTAAGAGGTCTCCTAAGACCACGACATCTTTTTTGGCATGTGCTCCTTAGCCTTTGAGGGCATCCTTTGTTCCTCCTATTTTCCATAGGAGAAAAAGAGGAAGGGCTCCCGTGACTAAACTGATAGTGCCTACATTATCTCCACCTCCTACTCTATCAGTAGGGTCATCTCCTTTACCAATGATGACATCGATGACCACCCCCATGGATCAAGATGGCATTGTACCTTTGTAGGCCTTTCATCTTGGTTTTCATCTGTGTCAGAACCAACTCATGCATGAGCGTGAGCATCATCGATGGGAGAGGGCTTTGGCTCATGAGGTTGCCACAAGGGTGGAAAGCATGTTGTAGTGCCCACCTATAGTTTGTTTTTCAATATTATATTACTACTCTTTTAGGCCACTTTTATGTGTGCATTGATATTTTAGTTATATTATGGTTTTGGATGTATGACATTACATGGTGATTATAATAAATTGATGATTATGGTTGTTATATTGATGTAGTTAGATGATGTAGTTATGATGATGATTTATATGTTTTAAAATGATGATTATGATT